>CAXIVR010000006.1:49602072-49747795 GCA_964035755.1 Teleogryllus oceanicus
CCGAAAAACCCCGTTGGGGTATATTGCAGTGTGGGTGCTTGAAATTTAAAAACATGGGGCCAATGGAATGTGGTGTAGGAGGTCTTTATGTTGGTTTGCTCTGTGAAAATGTAAGAGGAGGAGGAAGGAAGGGCGGATTTTTGGCCCGGCCCCCTCGGCGGCGAGTCGCAGGAGCTGATGGTGATGGTGCACCGCGGCAGCGGCTGGGAGGTGTCGGACAACGGCACCGTGGTGGCGATGGGGCCGCGTGCGCATATAGCGGACGCGGCGGCGGGATGCTCTCCCGGCTGGGCCCGCGCGGGGCGCCCCCGCCCGCGCCGAGGCGGCCCCCCCGCCCCGCCGCCGCCGCAACGACGACGACGACGCCGGGAGAGGACGAAGACGAAGACGAGGCGACGCGCTGCCCGCGCCCCGCGTGGGCGACGAGGTCCCCGACTTCGACGGCGCCAAGCACGTGTACAGTGCCTGCGGCTGCGCGGGTACAACTCACAGGCTGTTTCGCGCCATTCACTCGGCCAGCCCGGACGGTGAGTGAAACGGAAGAAGTAGGGCTGCAAAGGCCCCTTTACAAGCGCTTGTGTTACGTACACTCCGTTCCTCAAATCTGGAGAGAATGGTTTTTTATAGTTTAATATCTTTGGTTCTTGCCATATTGGGCTGCGCAGTTCAGTGAGGTCGTATAATGAATAAAATTTTAATGATCAGCCCATTGATAATTTTGATTTTCTATTTATAAAAGGATACAATTTTTTATATGTGGTATTAGCTAATGATGTTTGTGGTAATTCCAGGTTAATTTAGTTCTATTTAAAGTCCATAATATGTAACAGAGTGTCATTTGGAAGCCATTTAATTGCATTATTTTTAATTATTAAAGGATAAGGAGGAAAATCCATTTTAGGAGAAGATTTATGTTCAGATTTTTATTTTTATTTGAATCATTGAAACAAGAAATGAGATTAAAGGTCTCAGTTTCTCTACCTAAAAGAATATCCTATGAGTCGAGATATTGCAGTGTCATCCGCAAATAAGGCAATGTTTAAACGTAGAGATAAGGCATTCATAAATGAAAACATTAAAAGCATCGTGATTAAGGAGATCCTTAGAATTACAACTTGATATTGTGATCAGTTAAAAGAGTTTATTTATTGTACTTTAAGTATAAATTAACAAAATTGACTTTATTGTATTTTTTAAATAATTTGGGGAAAATAATTTATTTCAATTGAAAAAATAATTCATCATGCCAAAATTTATCAATCCTTTTCTATATCTAGAAAAATATCAAGAGTATGTCTAATTTTTTGGGAAAATTTGGGGGTATAGTCTGTTAAACTAGCAATTGATGATTTGTAGAATGGTTTCAAAATCAAATTGACTACTTGAAATAATATTATTTTTGTTTACAAATTAAATATTGCTGTTTTAAATTGCTCTTTTAAAGATATTTGAAAAATGGGGCAGCAAAGTAATTGACCAAAACCCTTTAAAGGTTGAGTTTGATCTGTACTAAAGGGGGGAAAACTGGCTGTAAAGTCAGTTTTCGGGAAATTTAAAGAAAGTAGTGAAATCTAAAACAAGCATTTTATATAGCTGTTAGTGAATTGGGATGGGATGTGTAATTTTAAATTTTAAAAATTAAAATTTGGGAATTAGATCTAAGCTGGCGGTTTCTTGTTTTCTACTTTGGAAATTATGTACTTGATTTCAGATCCCAAAAATTATTTAACCCCTTTCAGGAAGATATATTTTAACCCCTAACTTTCGGGGAACATATATTTACTTTTTTGTAAAGGAAACAAGGGATTATTAGTAGAGGGGGGTTCAAAATGCTTTGCAAGTAATTCTATTTTTTCAGAATCATGTTATGTGTTCTTTTTTTGTTTTGTAACGGGAGTAATTGTTTTTGTCATTTGTTATTTTATTTAATTCAGACCAGAGGAAGCAAGTTATTTTAAGTTGATATAAAACATCTTCATATATAGTTTCTCTTCTTCTAAATTAAAAAACCTGTATTTTTTGTATTTACTTTTAACTTTCAGGTATGGGATTTAAAATTTTAAATGTCAAGATATGTGATTATATGTGATATGAGATGTGATTTTCCCATTCTACGGCTACATGCTTGGGGGGCAAATTAAATTTAATATTTCTTTTGGTAGGCCCAGGTGTGCCCAATTTTTTTAGGATTTTTCTTGTCTTTGTTGACAATTTAATGGCTATTAATATATTACTTGGTTTTTTTAAAATTTCAGCATCTACCTCAAAGGGAGTATGAAGGGGAAAGGGGAATTTTTTGAAGCATACATTATTGGAAAATTTTTCAATTTTTTTTTTCCTTCCCTATGTTGCAACTGTGGAGAAACCCGTTATTAATATCAAATAATGAAAGGTTGTTACAATTTTTAAATGCTGGTATCAGTTTGTTGTTTACATCCCCATACGGGGCCCGTTTACATTTGAGATCCCCAATTGTACTATTTTATCGTTATTATTAAAAAGTAGTTCTAGAGTGTTTTAAGTATTTTTTCTTTTTGGCAGGGGTAAAAAATCGATGTGACCGCCCACGGGAAACCCCAAAAAAGGGAAGGCGGCAGTCTGTTGGAAAACCCCCAGAAGCTGGCGGGAAACTAAAGTAGGTTGAGGGAAAGGGGGCATCCATCGCCCTTTCCAAAGCCCACCACGAAATACGTCAAGTCCATTCGACACCGTTCTGCCCACCCGTTTACGAAAGATGCACTCGTAAAGGGAAGGCCTTTGCGTCTTACTTTTGGATACTGGGCAACCAAAGAGCATTATCCCGAACCGATTTTGCCTCATCTCATCTTATGCCGTCAAATGGGCTTCAAAACAGCCACTGGGGCTCGGCGAATGTTGCTGGAAAAGGATGGATGCCCCCCTTTTGTCATTGGAACTGTTGCTCTCAGTCATCGTCTGCTGGTCGCTGACGAAAAGAAATTTTTGGGGAATGGATATTATGACGACATATGGATGTCAGCTGGATTTACGACACGGTATGCTGGACTCAACGAAGTGGGGTGGTTCTATATTCACGTAACAACATTGCCGTAAAATGTGATTGGGGCTGACGACGTCATCTTGACGGGCGGGGGCGGATGTTTATAAAGGCCCTGGGGGCGCGTTCAGCTGGAAGATTGCTTTCTGGAACCTAGAAGCCCGACGAAGACATTGGTCGAAATTTTGGGGGCCCAAAAGGAAGTCAGAGTTAATAGAACAATACTTGGGGAATAAGGGGCCTTAATCACTGTCGTGTTAAGTTAAAAAGGAACAGTGACGGGTAATTGTTCTAAAGTATCCTCGGTTTTGCAGAATGTGAACCGTCCGAACAACCACAAAAGGGAATTCCCTAAACGACTGCAGAATCGGGTTACAGAGGGCCTGTAAAGGCTTATCCCCGAGAAAAGTGTCAAAAAAGGGAAGATCTAATACGGCAATACCAGCATTCTTTGTAAGTAGTGATGGTGTAAAACAAAAGACTGATATTGTTCGCCCCGAATAAAACACCGGAAACTCACACCGATTCCCAAAGCGGGCCAAAAAGTTCCCCCTGTCTAGAAAAAAAGAAGCGGATGTGATTATTAAAGAGATGAAGAAGGATGGCGTAATCAAAACCAACAAGCAGGCCTTGGAATTTCCCGTCGTATTGCTAAAGAAAGAAAAGAGGGAATTGGACTCGGTTCTGTTTGTTTCCGACGGCCCAACAATGTAACGAAGGGATAGCTTGCTATCCCCCCCCCTTTTGAGGGTTTTTGAACACGCTCTCTGGGGGGGAGATCTTCTCGACACTTGACCTAAAAAAGCGGATACTGGAAAGTAGAACTAGACCCCGAGAAAACAAGACTACATTTACCATCGGATCAGGTTTGTGGCGTGTACAGTAATTCTTTCGGACTGTTGTGCCCAGCTACTTTCCCAAAAGATTGAGGGAAAACCGTGTTAGTGGTCTGTCGTGGGCGACATTTTTTTTCCTACCTCACCGATAAAATTGTTAGAAAATATTTTGAAGACCACACCCAATAACCTAGAACGGTATTCAAGATTGGAAAGAGCAAAACGAAACTCAGCCCAAAAAATCCCATTTTTTCGAAAAGCAGAAAAACCCGGAGATGTATCTGGCAGGGGGAAGTAGAACCTGATCGGGAGAAGGTCAAAGCCGTAAAGGAAGGGCCCAGTCTCAAAAAATAAACGAATTAAAAAATTTCCTGGGTTTATGTTTATTATCCCCTACGTTTTTGGGTTTTCCCCAACATCGCGAAACCGCGGCTCAGCTGACCAAAAAAAGCGTTTGTTTCAATGGGATAAAGTTTGGGAGCCTTTCGAAAAAGCAAAAAGCGCCATGTTTAAAGCCCTATAAAAAACAACCCACTACCTCAAGGGAATTATGTTGATACTGACGGAAGTAACGTTTGGTATTAGAGGGTTTTATCCCCAGATACAATATGGACGAGGGGAAGTAATCAGTTATTATAGTAAAGTGCTATAAAAGAAAACCCCCAACTTTTTTGAAACCCCGAAAATTACTTGCTGTGATGAAACCCGTTAAAGCAAAATATCTTTTGGAAAAGAATTTCTTTTGAGAACGGATCATGCCGCTTTGAAATGGCTGCTGAACGTAAAATTTTTGGAAGGTAAAGTGGCAGGTGGATTGAGAGATTGCAAAAATTTTACATTTAGAATAGAACAAAAAAGGGCGGAAGTAGTCACCGGAATGCCGTCTCTCCCCAGAAGACCGTCCCCTAAAAAACCACAAACATTGTTGTCATGCGGGAGAGATGTGCCCTCCTTAAGGGTCCTGTCAGTAATGACCAATGGCAACCCAGAAACTTCGAAAAATCAAAAAGGACACAAATTAAAATATGTTTGGAAATGGAAAATAGGGGGACAGAGACAAGACCAAGTTGGAAAGAAAAAGGCCCCCTGTTCTTCAGCAGTAAAATCGTATTGGCCGCAATGGGATTCGTTTACTAAAGGGGGTGTTCTTAAACGATTTTAAAAAGGGAAAAAAGCCCGGCTCCCCAGAGGGGCAGATTTTTACCAAGGAAAGGGTTCCTGAAATATTGGGGGAACATGATGGAACTTGGGGAGGACATCTCGGTATAACGAAAACATTAGAAAAGTGCGGGGAAGATTTTACTGGGTTAATTGCAAGCAAGACGAAAAAAGATGTGGGGTGCAAAAAATTTAAAAGTTTTGCTCCAGTAATGGGCCACAAAAAAAGAGAAGAGCAAAAGTTTGAGGCAATACAACGGGGGGAAGTTTTTTCCCAGACGAATTGCTATTCCTTGGCTTTTTCAATGTCAAATGAGGGAAATAAATACATATTCGTGGCTATGGATTATTTCAGCAAGACTTTTAAACATATCCCCCTAACCAAGGGGGCCCCTGCTATCTCCGAAGAACTGGGGGGGAAATTTGGGTGACCTTTTGGTGTGCCGGGAATTACATTCATATAAAGGACGGAATTTCCCAATCTGCAGTGTTTAAAAGGGGGTGTGGAACTTCTTGGAATAAGAAAAAAAAGAACAACAGTCCTACACCCGCAGCCCAGACGGAATGGTGGAACGCATAACAGAACAATGGGAAAAATATTTTGTAAAAGGTCTTTCGGATCACCAACGCGACTGGGACCAATACATACATCTTTTTTTAAACCTACCGCTCATCTTTTCCCCAGAAAAACTGGGCGACCCCCTAATACCCCGCCCAAATTACGTCTACCATGTGATCACAGTTTGGTTGAAAAACCCTAATGAAAAAAGGGCCCGGTAACTTTTGTAATTAAACCAAGACGGAAACTGGACGAAATTTCCCAAACCAGGTGCGAAAAAAGAATTCAAATTCGTGACAGGATGAAGGGCCCCCTATGACATCAAAGAAGGGGAAGAGCGGTAATCAACCTGGAGATCATGCCCCGGTTTTTTTAACCCCCCAACTACGCCGCGGTTTGTGCCCAAAATTCAACGACATGGGAAGGACCGTACGAGGTAGTAAAAGAGGACCCAATGATGTTGTCTATCAAATTTAAAAGAAATTGCCGAAGGGAAAACCACGGAGTCGTTCATTCAATAAAGGGGGCCGGCGAAAAGGCCCTTAATAAAAATGATGATGAAGAAAAGAGAGTTTGTGGCTGGAACTGCAAGAGTTAAATTTCACGAGTTCATGTCTCATTATAGTAAAAAGCAAAAAAGCACGTTAGGGTTGTAACAATGGGGTGCAAGGGGAATCTTTTTTGCTACCCTTGGAATATGCATTGGCGCTTGTTC
The DNA here is from genome assembly GCA_964035755.1 of Teleogryllus oceanicus. Lineage (NCBI taxonomy): Eukaryota > Metazoa > Arthropoda > Insecta > Orthoptera > Gryllidae > Teleogryllus > Teleogryllus oceanicus. The sequence continues at coordinate 49,608,357 of CAXIVR010000006.1, forward strand.
CCAGGATTAAAATATGACCAAAATTTTTGCTGCTGTTTTCAGGAGAAAATACGGAAGGAAAAAAATTAAAAGAACCAAAAACCCAGATATTGCAAAAGGTTCTGCAACTCCCGTCAGTCAATTTATTTTAAAAAGCAAAAAAAGAAAATTATTATCAAAAGGCAAAAAATTTTGAAAATCTTTGGGAAACTCTAATTGAATTCCCAAAGAAATTACTGCAAGACAACCCCAGAAGATTGCCATGTCAAAAACTGGGATGGGGTTTTTTGATGGACTGAACGAGAATAGTGAAGCATGTTGGAAAGTACTTTTCCCGGTACACCAGGGTTAGCATCTTAGTCTGCAGCTACCACCATGGAATGTCTTCATACCCAAAAGGAAGAAAATTTGGGCTCCCCTGTTTTTAACCCCAGCTTTTGGGCCCCGGCTGCAATATCTGCATGTTTTCCCTTAAAGCCCCCGAGAGGGGCCCGCAGCTAAGGGGGGGTGCAAAATAACCCGCCGGCGCCCCCGGGGCCTGTGATCGGGGGTTCTTCTTTTGCCGGCGCTACGAGCTGCTTTTGACCGGTTATCACCTCCCGGCGGATTTTTCCCAAAAAGGCGCGGTGCCCGGAAGGTTCTGGATTGTCTTGACGATATAAATCGCGAGGGCCCGGCGACCGCGGAGTCAATCCGGGGGAATAAATTTTGAAAAGTGGGCCATCACGGTGAATAGCAGTGCGTCGGGTTCTCGGTAATGAACCCGGGTCGTGCATCGTACTGTGGTGGGACGTGAACTGTGACCAGTGAATCGAACTGTGATTGGTGATGAACTGTGGCCAGTGCTTAGGACTGTGCTTTTGTAAGAAAAGAAATTTTAAAAAAATCAAAAAAGAAATGGTTAAATAAATAATCAAAGAAGTTTAGGAATAAATAAAAAGTGTAGTGTAAATAAATAATCAAGTGTTTTCTGTTGTTTAAAGAAACAAAATAAACGTTTTTATTAAAATAATAAAACTTTTAATTCACCATTAGAAATAGATGGGTTTTTAAAAGGAAAATTTTGTCGTAAAATAAGTAATTTTAAAATGGAAAACGGAATGCGCATTCAGTGTGAATGGTTCGTGTGTTTTATATTATATTTTTAAGTATTATATATATATATATATATATATATATATATATATATATATATATATATTTGTAAGGGGAATAAAATAGTATTTTTTTTTTGTTTTAGGGTGATTTATGGTATGTTATCTATTGTTTATGTTTTGTTTTTGTGGGGTAATTTCATTTTCAGTGGGCAAAAATTTAATGTAAAAAATCCCGAAAACATTAATTAAAAGTTTTATTGGAAAAAAAAATAATGACGGACATCAAAAAGGTTCCCCCAGCAGACTGACAGTTATTGTGATTTTTTTGAGTAGTTAGATGAAAGCCCTATGCCCACGTCCCCAAATACTTTTTTTAGGTCCTGTATGGGGCAGCCACAGCCTCACGCCCTATAAGAAGGTTTAAGAAAATAAAAATAAAGTTCTTTGAAAACAGCTGGCGGACAGGCATAATTAAGGGTGGCTGGGCACAAAGAAATGATGCGAGGGTCTTGGTGAAAGTAAGTAGTAAAGGGGGAAATTCCGGGCAATCATAGAACAGGTTAGAGAGGAGGAGGAGAGAGGGGGAACGTTCAGTAAAAAATAGTATATTGCGGGCGCGGCTCGTCTTTAAAAAGGCTGTAAGGCGTAGTCTTGCCTATGAAATCTCACCTTAAAAAATTTAAACTTTTATTTATTTATAAAAATTGATTTTTAGTTATATTATATACCAATCTATCAAAATTTTTTTTTGTCATTTGTTAACGGCCGTCCCGCTTTTAAATTTTGACGGGGAAGGGAAAAAAGGGCGTTAGTCTCCCCCTTTTCCACCGTAAGGCCATATATGTATGTACGGGCCGTTTCCTCCCCTGGGCTTTCTTCTTACCTTTGTTCATGACTACGATACCCATATCCACCCCTGAATTTCCCTTATATTATCCCCTGGGCCGTTTCCTCAAACCCTTGCGTATTCCAAGTTCGTATGTTCAAGTCCATTTCTTTTCCCAATTTTCTTTTCCCAATACCCTGCCCATCCTTTTTGGGTTTTTAGCTTTTTGTTTTTTTCTAAGACACTGGGGGCTGGTCCATCGCCCCCCAACCCTCTGCTCGGAGGACCGGGGGTTTTTATTCAAGTTTTCCTTCTTTTAGACGGGGCTGTCTTCTGGGACTATCAGTCTCATCTCCCCAATTTAGGATAAATAAGGGGGGCTTATAGAAAATTGTAGAAAGAAATGAAAAAAAAAAACGTACTAGAACAGCGAAGAAAGAAGATGAATGACACCCTAGCCCCCCAGATCTAAAAACCCGGGGGCCAAAAAAGGGCGAGCAAGTGGTGTCTAGAATAGATAAAGAAATCGACAAAAAGTATATTTTCCCCAGTATCACTCTAGAGACGACCCCCTGGCAAAAAAGGGTCGCTGGGGGGGGGAGCGGAATTGGACCCAAAAATATTGGACGGGTGTCCGCACATGGAAAGGGACTGAAAGGTCTTTGGGGGTTTCCTTCGCCCATTCCTCCACTGGAAGCCCCTTTTAAGCGGGTGACCCTACCTGAAATAATGGTAACCGATTCTTAAACCAATTCTTCTACTCCTGTCCCTGGCCCTCAGTTTCTGGGACCCCAACAACGCTCCTCGCCCGCACGGTCAGTCTGCTCTAAGGCGGTGCAAAAAATAAAATAAAATTTTGGGGGGTTAAAAATTGGGAACCCGGGGTTTTATGAGACAGGTTTTGGAACCGATTACAAAGGCCCAGAAAACTTATCAGTTCCCTGAATTCTGCCCTATGGGACAAAAAATATAAAAAAAGCAAAACTAATGAAATATAGGTAAGAATCTTAAGTTTTACTGTATTTTGTTATGAAATGGGCAACTCTCAGCACAAATGAGAAAAAAGTTGGGGGGTAAAGGGGAAATGAATTTCCTTGGAGAACCCTGCCATCTCAAGAAGAGAAAAAAAATAAAATTGGAAAATTAAAAAGGGGTTTGCCTAAAGGGCATGATAAAAAAAAATTACCTTTCTTTGACACAATTTCGCAAAAAATGTCATTTTTTTGGAAACTTGAGTGTAATTATTTTTATATCTTTTTTGGAAGAAACAATACTCTGAAAAAAAAAGATTGTATCTTCATAATTGTAGTTATAAGGGCAGACTAAAAAAATTTTTAGATTATTTAAATTTTTTGAAAAATCTGGTTTTTAACGAACATGAGAGACACTTTTTTTAACCATCTTTCTCCCTTTCCCAAAACAATTTCTTTAAAAAATGTGGAAAAAATTTTTTAAAAATTTTGGGAAATTAAGGGGATCATCAAAGTACCCCCCAAAAATTCAAATATCAGTTTAAAATTTAAAAAAGGACCATGACATCAGCTAGATTGTTTGGGGGAACATCATTTTTAAGAAAATCGGCTGAACATTTTTAACCCAAGATAGGCAGACGGACAGACGTTTTGCCGTCAATCGTTTTTTCGGTGGCAAAAAACCCCAAAAACTTTTAACCAAACCGCGTGTTGATTTTTTTAAAATTTAAAGTATCTGGTTTATCCACTTTTCGTTGCCAGGACTCCGTAATAAAAATTTCGGCGGCATTACGAAACCCGTGCGGTAGCGATAAAGTAAAAATTCATTTTTTTCGCGCTTCGTTTTTTACAAATTTTTTGCGGTAGTTGGAGGGGTAGTTGAAGTATAAAAAAAAATGGTCGTTTTAACAATAATATTACATAACCATTGGGGAAATGTGGCGAAAAGTATGGGCGGTTGTGGCTGCACTATTTTTTCATCGGTTCGATTACTAAGTGTAGAAAAATTGCCACTGCAGGAACCCGGGCGCTGATTCGCTGGAACAACAACTGGGTGTCCTTCCTGGACGCTCTCCTGCAATGAAAATCCGGGGAAGTGACTCTACGGCGGGACGCCCCCCACGTCCATCCGAAGCTGGTGGTGGACACGCGCCGGCAGTTGGAGCTGTTGACCCCCATGCGGACAGACCGGCGTGAAAGGGTGCAGAACTTTTGTGTGTTTTTTTAAAGAACGAAGCACGTATCCTCCTCTAAACCCCCTTTTGGAAAATTACCTAATTTTTTAAATTCATAAGAATGATTTTTATTGCAATATTTTCGTTATGGTAAAATTTTTTTCATATCATCTCTATTTTTGGCGATATAACCCTTGAAATGACTAGAGACTATTGTCGAAAAAAACCATATGATATTTAAATGCAGATGGGAAAAAAAAGTTAGGTATTCTGTAGGATGTCGCTGGTAATCTTAAACTAAATGAATGTGTACTGTGAGACTCGCAACTCTTGATTTAAAGGTTTGAAGATCGAATTTTCCCCATACGTAAAAAAATTTTCACAACCCATTGGTCTAATTAAGACAATGGGGAGATGGAAAGAATAGAGGCCATAGATGTAAGGGGGCAGGGTGCCTTCAAACTTTGCGAAAGTGATCGAGGCCCAGATGGACCCCCTGAGCTGGACCTCATCGACTGGCACGGTGGAATACGCGGCCTGTTCCCCCGCCCATCGCTCGCCGCCGCCGGGGAGAGCCCCTGCTGGAAACACTACGAGTTCGTGCCCTACGGCTCCGGCGCCAAAAGCCGACACCGACGCCCCAGCCCAGGCGAGGAGCGCGAGTGGGAGACGGCCCGGGGGCGTTTGCGCGTGTGCGTGCAGTTGGTGCGGAGAACCCGCCCGCCCGTCCCCGCACCCCGCCCGCCCGTGGGGCGTGGCCGGGAAAGGGGGGCGCGCGGCCTGACGCCGTTGGCGCCGCTGCTCCTGGCGGCGCTGGCCGACCTGCCCCGGGGCAGGCCAAAGGGCCCCGCTCTTCCTCGGGGAGGGGGAGGGCGCGGAGGCGGAGGGCGGGGGTCCCCGGCCGACGCTTCAAGCTGGCGGCCGAGCGCGACCTGGCGCTGCTGGTGCTCCCGCGACGCGGGAGCTGGCGGGAGCAAGCGCTGGCCAGCGCCGCGGCTCCTCGCCGCCGGCGGCGCCTTTTTGGCGCGATACTCGCCCGGGCGCCTTTACGGGGCTGCCGGCCGCCGCCGCCGCAGCCTCGCTGGCGCTGCGCATTTCGTCTGCGCGGCGGCGCGTGGCTGCTGCGGCCCCCAAGGGCGGCTGGGCGCGACCCCGCGCAGCGCCCCGTGGTGGGGCGTGCCCGGGTGGCCGGGCCGAGGCCGACCCCCGAGGCGGCGTTCGCGTGGGTGGAGCGGCTGCGGGGGGCGCTGCGCGGCCCCCAACCCGGCCGAGGCGCGTGGCGCTGGTGGCGCGGGGGCCGCTCAACGGGCGCTGGGCCTCTTCCCTGCCTGCGCCGGGGGCCCGGCGCCGGCCCGCAATCGCCAGGTTTGGGCCCGCCCGCCCCAGGAGGCGGACGTGGAGGGCGGGGCGTGGGACCCACGCTGCAGCGCTGCTGGAGCGGGTGCGGCCGCGGCTGGAGCTGGAACCCGGCGGTGAACGTGCTGCAGGGCGGCCGCTGGGGATCATGCGCCACCTGCCGCTGCCTGCCGCGCCCTCCGTGCCCGTCGACCGCTTTCTGCCCAAACCCGTGCGCGGGGCCCCCCCTCTAGCGTGGCCCCTGGCTCCCGGGGCCCATCGACCCCGAAAAGGGGGGGTCAAAAAGGGGCGTGGGGCCCCTTTCTCATTCGCGGGTTCTCGGCCTACACCTAGCCCTGTTTTTTTTTTCCGCAGAACTCTCGTGCCCGGTGGTCATGCGTTGGTGCATATCCACTATGCTGCGTTGAACTTCTGTGATTTGATGGTCGCTTCCCCAAGAAGTTGGACGCTGAAAAGCTCTTGCCTGTAGCGATGGTACTGTTCCTCTATTGTTTATTGTGATTGAAGTTGTATTTATTGGGTTCATAGATAGAAGGTATTACAAAATTTTTTACATCAAAAATTTCCCATAATGTATCAACATATTCTACATAATGAAATATAATTAACTTTTTAAAAAGTAATACATGGATGGTATGTAGTAGATACTTCTCTCTTTTTTTTTGGGAAAATATTTCCTTCTCATATCTTAAAATATAAAAAAATTTACTTCATTTAATCACTATCAAAAATTTTTCCTTACCCTCCTCGGTTAATAGGGAAAATCTACGAAATTGTAAGGTGTAGTGAGGTCTACACCACAAAGGAAAAGACACGAGTGGGGATTTACAATTTATTTACAATAAATTATGTACACTATTTACAGACCTCATTAAAGGGGTTTGTCGGGCTACCTGCAGCCCCCTCTCCCAACACGCGCCTTGCGGCCCGCGCCGCGGTTTTTGCCAACTCGGCAATCGCAAATGGCACCTGGTTTTGCCTCGGCGGAAAACTGCCCCGAAGTATCAAGCATAGTTCCGTGCTCGAGACTCGAACAACTAAATGCCTACAGCGCCCCCCGCCGGGGGTTTGGGCCCGGGCAATTTTCGGGGTTGTGGCGGGGGAAAACCAAAAAGTTACCCAACCCAGGCTTTTGTCCCCTTTTATATGCTGGGGTCACCGGGCTTCCCGTCATCCCTTTTCCCCCCGCCCCCGTCTTGAGGCGCCTGCTTTTCCGTTGCAATTTCCCCGGGACCCCAAACCCCTCCCCTTTTTGGGCTTTCCCTGAAGGGTTTGGGTTTTTTTGGGGCTTTTTTGGCTCCCTCCCTTCCCTTCCCTTCAACTTGTCTCTCCGGGCAGGGGGTAAAATCCCATGACGCTACAAAACCTTTCAAAAAAAGGGGAAACGTGATTTATTCCTAGTTTATCCCATATTTGGGTTTTTTGGCATAACATTTTTTGAAGAGATTCGATCTGCAGTACCGCAGGAACCCAGAAATCAAAATTTTTTTATTTGGTTTTCACCTTCAGGACGCTGCAATTGGATTCAGATTCTCTGGTCGCCTCTCGAACGGACGCCGAGTTTTGGGGAAAGAGGTTGGGGTTGCCTTCTCGGATTATGGCACCTGACTTCCTCTTATGGGATGTACCTGATGGAAAAGACTCCCCCCTTGAAGGGTTCCACCATACCTGTTGCAAAGCAACGGGAAGATAAATAAAAAAAAAAAACAAGCCCTATTTTCACCCCTGCCCTGTATTCCCAAAAATTTTTCTCTACGATTATTTATTAACATGGGAAAAATTTTAAAAAATCCTTTTTGCCATTTGATTGTGACTTTTTCCCGCAAATATCAGTTTTTACCCCCGAATATTTGCTACATAAAATTATAGCTACACCCACAGGGTGAGTCACTAACGTTAGCGCCTCATATCATTTTTTAACGGTTGGGAAATTTCAATCAGTTTTCACAAACATGCATAAGGGAAAAGGGGCCCTTTTATGCCCTATTCCTTTCCATTTCATACTTGTATTTTATAAGATATTTTAACTTTTTGTTTTTTAAATAAAACTATTCATATTTTTTAAACCATCATAACGGCGTAAAAAAAACCAATCAAAGGTTTATTGTTTCAAAATTTTTAAAATTCCGTCCCCCCATTGTCGCGGAGGCCGCTGCTTTGCTCGAGGGGGTTACAATATCCTTAAATGCAAGTCACAAAAAATTAAAAATTTCACAAGAAAGTTTTTTTCAATATACAGTAATGATTTTGGCTTCGTCTTTTACGTTCTTCGTGATAGACTAAGAAATATGTATAATTCCGTTAAAAAACAAAATTCTCTCAATATATTGAAAAATACGAAAGAAAAGAAATAAATCACGTATTAAGTAGCCCTTATCTATTCCTTGTAAGGGGCATTGTAATAACTTCAACTTTTAAAAAAAAATTTTAAGTTTTTAAGTTACATGACTCCTCGTATAAAAAAACATATGGACGTTGCGATACAGCGCCAAATCTTTGAATGAACTTAAGATCGATAAAACTTAAAAGGGGATGGTTTGTTTTAAAAAAACATAAATTCTATAGACAATGGTTTACAACTTTTTAACTCGTAAATGCCTAATAATCATGTAACAAATTAGAATAAAAATAACTGTTTCATTTTTGAAAACACTTGTGCATTCATACATATTTATGGCTAAATCAAACATCTATCTACATCATGTCTTTTCCCAAAAATTTCATACTGCTCTCTTTTTTCAAAGTGCATTCCCACATTTTAAAATTTTAAAATTCCAGTCACTTTTGTTATTCAATAAAAAAAACAAATCATTCTGTCAAAAATGAATATTCATATAAAGGGGGAAATTTTACATAAAATCAAGACCTAACATATCCTTTTGATAAACCTTTCCTGTCATTAAGAACCCCAAACCCTTGATATTAATCATCTTCTGGTAGCCCAACTAAACCTTAAACATTGATGCAGTTTTGAATCTTTATTAAATTTATGACCTTTAAAGAAACATTAGGATGAACCCAAAACACGTAACCAATAGATGAACGTAACCACATACAACCCAAACAGACGTAAAAAATTTAATCATTTTCATCTAGTTTTTCATTTCTGTAAATTTTGCTTTTTATTTGCGCTCATTTAAAGAAGCTAAATTAGGAATGAAAAGGTTTCAATTTTCTTCCATTTGAAAACAAATGTCGCGGACTGTGGCGTGTTGGGTGTCAGGTGGTGTTCCGCTGGAGATGGTGGGGGGATGGCGGCGGGGGAGGGGTGCGGTGCACGCGGCCCGGGGGGCGCCGTCGGACAGGGGAGCGCTGGCGCTGGCCCGGTTTCCCGTGCCATACCGTCGGCCCCCGCAGAAGAAGGACTTCCTGCTGCGCGCCTTCCCGAGGGACCCCACCTCCCCCTCCTCTCCTCTCCTCTGCGCGGGCCCCCGCTCTCTCGGTGGCGCCACGCCTTTTTGGGCAGATGGCGGCCGACGACATCCGCTCGCCCACCTCACCTTCCCAGCCGCTGGTGCTGCGGCCCGGCGACCCCGGGGTCGACCTCGTGCTCAACTCGCTGGCGGACGACAAGCTGCGGGGGTCTCTGCGCTGCCTGGGCCCCGCGGACCTTCCTCGAGATCAGGAAGGTCGACATTTTAAAAAAAAGCGCCATCGGTTTGGGGCGTTGGCAGAAAAAATCGAACGTCAAAACGGGGAAGATAAAAATCTTTGTGGCCCTTTTCCCAAAATTCTCTTTCCCAATATATTTATATTTTTGACCTTTTTAATGGATTTGCATTCAGTCTTTGTACTCCACGTTATCTTGTTATGATTTTTCCCGTTTTGTAGAGTATTGAAAATCCCCAAACGTCAGGACCCCCCGAATCCTTTGTCAGAAACACAGCGATGTGCTGAAAAATGTTGCCGATGCAGTCGATAAAAAAATACCACGATGACAAAGAGCTATATAAAAAGTATTTAAAGCATTGAATGGTAAGCCGTATGCTTTGTCAAACTCTTATCTCCCCAGTTCTCAATCCCCCGAACGCGATGAAATAAAGCAATGATATCTTGGGGAAAATAGCATTTTTATTCCACAAAAAAAAAATCTCGGAAATCGTTAGCAGTTTTTCATCTTTCCGAAGGAGCTGGGTTACTTTTAAAAAATTTTTCTCAATTTTAAGCAACGCATCTCCAAATCCCTTCAGGGGCATTTGGGGCTTTTCACTGAAAAAATTCCCCCCAATACCTTTGTGCGCTGAGAGTCATTTTTCTATTAACTTTATCTGTCGTGTCACGTCGCCAAAACGGGTTTCAGAGGACCCCCAAAACATCTCCGCGTACGCCCTCCTGCGTCACTAATCAGCGACCCAGGGAATTTTGGGAAAGGGAAAACGGATAAGGGGGAGGGTTTAGGACACTTTACAGGGGTTGGACTAGCCCCCCTTTTAAACAGCCAAACGCCTTTTGTTCAAACAAATTTCCGGGAAATTCTATGAGAATCCCAACCCGACCTCAATGTGAAAAGCTAGGGACTTCGCTATATTCCCGCGCAAGCCTTCGGAATGTGTCCCCTTTTTAAGTAACGAAATTCGTCAGATTAAAAAAATTCAGACTCAAATTTTACTTTTGGGGGGAAAAAATTTGGGAGTCTTTATAAGAATTTCCAACATTCTCATCATTATAGCCCAACAACCTCAAATGATCGATTGTTTTTTAGCAGAAAATGGAAACTTTCTTTATAGATTGGGGAAATCAGGCTCATATTTTTTTCCCAAAAAACGTGTAAAATATTTAGGTTTGAGTGTTCATTTTTTGTTGTTACATTTGCTTTTCTTGCCAACCTTTCCCCCCCAAACCCGGGGCGTAGAGGTGTTCATTAAATTTCGTTTAAATGCCCGGAAAAAAAATTTTCCGATCAGTTCCTATGGGAAATACTTGGGCCCAAAACTCTACTTTTATAATTTTTTATGCTACTCCCGGGACCAAAACCCCCGTTTCCTCAATGAACCTAAAATCTTTCTGTTTTCCCCACGGGTTTGCGATCTCTTCGATACATTTTCAATTAATCATCAAAAAATTAGACATATTTTAGCATCAACCAACCTCCGTTGTCATCGTCCCCGGATGGCGACCGAGGCCTCACTTGGCAGCCATGTTTTTTCTCGCCGCAACAAGCGTGGATCGGGAGGTCCTGCCGCCGCACTGCACATCCCCCCCTGCTGCAACACACACATTTCAAAACAGTTCTTCTATTAAAGGGAAAAGCAATATAGGCCCCCAGTATATTTCGCTAACTTTAACCATGATTCGTTTATTTAATCCACGCGCTTCTGGGTCTTTTGTATCCATTCCAAAAATTTCCGTCCCTCTCACGTCCAGTGAATGCCTCACCGATCCCCCCCATCACCATCATCCCTCGACTGCGAAACAATCCCGGGAGCTGTCAGGATTAAAATTTTCTTTCCTCTGCTTAGCTGCGTATTTGCCCTGTAATTCTTTAACAAGTTATATTCACGTACTTATACTATTTTAAAAGTAGCACTTCATTGCTCGATCTTGAGGCCCATACGCACCGTTAATCTCCCGGAATGAGGATGCTGCAGAATGAGACAAGCATCCACGGCATCATTTGGGCAAGATAACTGCGGGGGCAAACCTTCAGTACAAAACTCAGGCGTTTCGGGGTTGCTGGAAGAGCGCATCGTCCGGCCAGTGAACACGGGGGTGTTTCTCGCGATCCGGGTGGAAGAGGCCATGCGGTACGTCCCCTTTGGGCACTCTCTGGTACAAAGGAAAAGTAATTTTCTATGGGTAGCAAACTATTGCTACTATGATCAGTATTTAAGCTCTGCTTTAAAAGGGAAAGTCTGATACGCTTAAGAAAGTCGTAAAAAAAAAATTAAGTTAAAAAAAACCAACGCTGCCGTTCTTTAAATAAAAGATGTATTCCGCAAAACTGAAATACTTCGCTTTCCAAATAGGCTAGTCCGTAGAAGTAAATAAATTGTCTAGATTCCTTGCAGGCACGGGGGCGGGCAAGCACATCAGGAAGGTGGTGATCCGCGTGCCGGGGGGGCGGGGAGGCAGGGGACGCCCTCTCGGCCCCTCCCCTGCCCGCGCGCCCCCTTCTGCCAACCCCGGGCGCCTCCTCGTCCTCGTGGGTGAGTGGGGCGGGGGCCGGGGCGGGGCGGGGCGCGGCAGGGCAGGGAGGGGGGCTCATGCGACGCCGTGTGCGCAGGCGGGCTGGGCCCTGGGGCTCGACTGGCGCACTGGATGGTGCAGGGGGCGGCGCCACCTGGTGCTGGTGTCCGGCGCGGCGTCACCACGGGGTACCCCGGCGCGGCGCCTGCGGGGAGTGGGCGCCAGGGGTGGGGCGCTCGTGCGCCCAAAAGATGCCTCCCGCGCCGCGGCCAGAGGGGCTGCTGCGCGCCGCGGGCTCCGTCGCGCCCGTCGCCGCCATCCAACCTGGCCGTGGTGCTGCGCGGGCCCCTCTTGGAAAAACCAGACGGCGGCGGCGTTCGCCGGGAAACGTTCCCCCTGCAAAGGGGACGGCGGCGGTGCGGGTGGACCGGGGGGGCGCGCCGCCTGTGCCCGCGCCTGCGCCACTTCGTGCTGTTCTCGAGCGTGTCGTGCGGGCGCGGCAACGCGGGCCCGACCAACTACGGGCTGGCGGGCGCGGGGATGGAGCGCGTGGCGCGCGCGGGGGGCGGCAGGGCTGCCGGCGACGGGGGTGCAGTGGGGCGCCGTGGGCGACGTGGGGCTGGTGGCCGACGCCGACGACGACCGCGTGCTGGGATCGGCCGCGCAGGGAGCGCCTCACCTCGTGCCTCCGGGGGCTGGACGGGTTCCTGGCGCGGGCGCACGCCGTCGGGGTCCCTGGTGGTGGCGGGGGGCGCGGGCGCGGGCGAGGGCGATCTGGTCTCCCCATGGCCCCATGCCGGGCTTCCGCGACCTCGGGAACTCGGGGTGGGAAACGACGCTGGCCGGGGCTGGGCATGGACTCCATGATGGCGGGGGAGATCCAGCCCGACGCTGGCGCGCGACTTCGACATCCTGCTGAGCCCCCAGGACGTGCGCGCGCTCACCTTTCCGGGCCCGCGCGAATACCAGCGCGCGGGGGGCCAAGGGAAGAAAGGGGCGGCGGCGCCCCGGGGACCCGCCGAGCTGGCCAAAGGGGTCGGCCGGGCACGGGGCCCGCGCCGACGCTGGCGGCGGGGGAGGGCGGGGCGGGGGAGGCGCCCTGCGCATGCTTGTTTGGGGGCCGTGGCCGACGGGGTGGGCGCCTCCAAGGCCGTGGTGGAGCTGCCGTCTGCGGTAGCCAGGGCGAGCTGGGGCGCGGGGGGGTGGTCGTGTGGGTTCCTGGTGTAGAGGGCGTGGCGGCCCCCCCCGGGCCCCCGGCTCGCCCGGGCCCGGGCGGGCCCAGCAGTCGCTTTCAACTGCCCTTTGGGACGTGGGGGCATACAGTGGCTTCTGTTCGTTGGATAATGCATGTAAGTTTCCTTAGGGGGCCACAAATAGATAATAATCTCGTAATTGGGGGGTTCTTTATCCCTGCTGATTTTTAAAATCTTTAAAATCATAGCTCGTCATATTCTATCTATCTGGGGGAGCTAAAAAGTTTTGTTTTAATAAATTGGTTTTGCCTCGATTGTTTGATGCATGTTTAAATCATTTCATGTCAAATTTTTTTTTCTGTTTCATTTTTGCTTCATCCCTTATTTATTTAGTTTAAGGGAAATTACGTTTTCTGAAGGGAAAAATTACGATTTTTGAAGGGAAAAAAAGTTTCTAGTTTCCTTTTACATACAAAAAAGTGGTTAATTTTAATTTGTTTTTTGTTCCAAATTACTTGAACACTTTGTATAATTAAAAACGTTATTGAAACCCTATTACCTAAAAAAAGGTTCTCCAGAAACTTGTCTGTCCTTCGTTTTATGGAATTATATTCTTCCTTTACGAATTTTCTGGAGTATAAATGATATGTGCTCTTGAATTTGAAATTTATATTTTGTTTTTTGAACTCTCATTATAACCCCTAAGTGGCTCAACAAATTTTACGAATTTTCTGGAATTATATTCTTCCTTTACGAATTTTTTTTTCCTTTAATTTTCCTTTAATGTAGAACAAAGTACGCTGTTAGAAGTGGCACAAGTCCGAGTTTTAGAGAATAGTCTGAATTTTTAAAATCGGTTTTCGAAAATATTACCTTGAGTAAAGTTTTAAAAACTCGCCTAATTTCTTGAAACTTTTCGATGTTTTCTCGTGAAATAAAAAATTGGAGTCATTTGTGATGAAATGTTTTCAGAGTTTTTTTTGTCTCTTTCCTTTCGGATAATTCTAAGGCAACTTCTAAATTTTGCGCTGATGATCTTTTTGTTGAAATCTCTGTACATTCTTTGTTGAAAAAAATTCAAATTTTGAGAGAAAAACGTGCTGTTGTACGTCAATTTGTTTATAATTTGTAAATGTGCTTGAATGACCCATTGTTACTTTCTCATATACGTACGAATATACGGAGTTATGTCCATAGTGTAGAGAAAGTTATATAATGCTGCGGAAAATCGATTTCGAGAATTCAATGGAAATACACCTTCCCCTGACACGGAAAAGTGTGTGTGTTTTGTTTCTTTCAAAACATCCGTCGATCCGACCGTCCGTCCGTCCGTCCGTCCGTTCGTTCGTCTGTGAACACTAGCGCCTAAACCACACGTACTAAATATTCCAAATTGCAGAAACCCCTGTCCATCTGGCTCTAGTTGGAGGTGTGAACTTTTGAGAAACATTCTTCAAAATTTGGAGGTACTTTACATGAAGTCGCTCAGACATTTTAAAAATTTTCTCGATAACGGCTCAAACTTCTTTAACTTTTTGGTGAAATTTGTGCTAAATGAACCCTAAATTATTGAATTTTTGAGTCGAAGTACTTCAAATTGCTTCAAATGGAGTTTTTGGAAAACTCAATAGATTCCTGTAAAAAAAGAGCTTTAAATTTTATAATTGGCGGAGACGCATAACGCTATTTTTTTTAAAACGAATCCATATTTTTTAACGAAAATAGCTATCAAGGACGAGATTTTATCATTCTTTGATATTCTTAAAATAATATTTCGGTTCTACTGTTTGGAAACCGAAAAGTTGAGAATTAAAAAAAAAAGTACTTTGGGTGACCATGGTTCTTGTGGATCGTATTCGTGTAACACTTTTTTGTAATGGTTTTTAGTCGTGTGTGTGTGTTTGCTTGTTCGTAGCATGTGAAGCTCGGGGAGCCGGGGGGGGTGGCGCTGGAGGCGGCGGCGCGGTTCGGGCGGAGGGTTGGGCGAGCGCGGGCCACGGGTGCTGCTGGACTCGGCGCCCGATGCAATTCGCGCCATGGCCAAGATGATGGTGATGGTGGACGCAGATTCCATGCGAAATGGTTTGCCTGCGAGTGAATGCAACCACAAGGTGAGCTTCAAATGTTAATTTGCTGAAAGCTTTGTTGGTTTAGTTGAAATAATTCCAGTTCGTTTCATCATGCTCATCGTTTTTATTTGTAAAATCACAGCTTTAACATAGATCATATAGCTGCTTAGATATGATCAGATCTGCATTTCGACTGTTCAGAATATTCGATTTTGTAAGTTAGCTGTAATGTATTTTGCCCTGAAACATCTCATTGGTTTACTAATTTTGCCGTTCAATACGTTAAATAACTAAATACATTTATTTAAAATTTTCAAACCAATTACACAAGTGGATAATTTTAATTACTCATTTGAAGGTAATATAATTGTTTTAATTGAGTATTTCGTATTTTCATGAGTATTTTGGAGAGTTGTATGTGGAATATTAGCACTGTCAGAAGTTAAAAATTTAATAAATATTTTCTTGTGTTAAACGGATTTCATAATGATCATGAAAAAATTTTCTTAAAATTAATCTCAAGCGTATTGCAACTTAGAAATTGTACATGTGGTGAACAAAATTAGTTAAATTATTATGGACGGAAGATACATATTTAATTGCCTGATTTAACACACAAACCCTAACTCATCTTTTGATCCTTTGATTTTCGTAAAATTTAACATGTGTAAAAAAACGTTCGTGATAATAACGAGAAAACTAATGTCAAGATAATGAAAATCGTACTGTCATGATCCGTGAAAAATACAAACACTTTTGTGAATAGCAGAACGATGCTGGATCTGAAGCGGACTCCAACGAAGACCTGCGTCTGCAGGAGAAGCTTTTGGTTCACGTGGCACAAACGATGCTACCAGACATGACACCAGCGCAGCTTCAGGCAAGTGGCCCTTAGTGCTTGTTTATGAATACATATAACATGTATATATATTTCTAATTCAGACGTGGAATCGAAAATGGCTTTCTTCAATTGAGTTCGGTGTATTCACGTTGTAAATAAATTTACCAACTATGCACAATGCGTATTTTAGACGTAAATACAATTATTAGTTTATAATAACCCGAACCCTCTGCGTTGTCAAAACAACAATGGCCGCTGGTTTCGTATGTCATACACATTTTGCAAATCGGCACTGTTGATACCACCAGCAACACAAGACAAATGGATAAAAAGAAGTAAATAAATATAATATTCTTATATTCATCAAAACCACTCGGTTTTAGGGAAATTACTCATTTCCGCAAATTAACTTGCGGAACGAAATGATACGTTCGTCATTTAACTCAATTAAATGACGCGATTTAAATGGATTTAATTCTTAAATTACATTAAACGTAATCTTTCTTTCCAAAATTCGATACCTCAAAGATTGTGAATGGAGTCGCGAGCTTAAGATTCCGAAAGTTTTCTTACTCCATTCTCGGGATTTCCAACTGCCTTCAAGTACGTCTCAAATTACATTTACAGTGTCAGCACCTCCAATGAAACACGGGAAATTCAAATTTACATTCTGAATTTTTTTCTAATTTTCGTAAATACAGAGAGATGGCTGGATACCACTTTCTCTACCGTTTCCTTGTTACATATGAGCCATTCCACGTCAAACCGCACAAGAGTTGACACGACTTTTTTTAAATGTATGACTTTTTTCTTGAATGCACACATAAAAAAGAAACATTATTTTTATTTTCCTGAAAATTAATTTTTTTTAGTTATCCCTGTAATTAATTTTGGAATTAACGTACGTTACAAAATATTATCAATTGTTTCTCCAAATATATTCAATACAAAATTTCTTGGCGTATGTCATTTAATACTTTGAAATGCGTATTTTATACTTCTGTAAAAATTTTCAAAAAATAAATATTTCGTATAAAAATATGTTTTTACAAATATTATTATATAAACTCGAGGAGATAAAATTTTGAAAAAATATAGGGGTATTGCTTGTTCAATTTTCTACCAAACACAATTAGAAAAAGTGGGCCCGGAACACGTAGATATCCACAAGAATGAATTTCACGTTTGCGGGCGCGCGCTTCCTGCTGTCGCACTAATGAATTGTGTTCGATCAATTTTGACACAAATGCCGAAGAACAATAAAAATAACTAGCGGTTCTACAGAATGGCACAGACTTTCTCGTAGTAAAAATTTCTAATATCTTTGGTATGGGCTGCCTTTACGCTCTTGCCCATTCCATTGACAGCTGCCATCTATAGCCGCCCAAAGTAAACTTTAAAAACAAATTTTGAACTTTTCAGTTTCTTAAAAGTAGAACCGAAATATTACTTCAAGAATAAGAAAGAAGAGTAAAACCTCGTCCTAAATGGCAATTTTCATTAAAAAGACAATAACGTCTAACCGTTATTGTAAATGTAAAATTTCAAGACTTTACAGGAATCTATTTAGTTTAAGAAAAACTTAATTTCAAGTTATTTGAAACACTTACAAATGTAATAATGTAAACAAAATGCTGGAAATGTGCATTTTAACCGTGTGCAATACATTTCAAAAAATTTTCATTAGTGTAATTTTTGAAAAAGCAATAGAACACACAGAAATGAACTGTAGATCATATTAAGCAGTGCATTAGCACTGTTCGTGAAAAGGTTGAAAAAACAATGGACCCGTTTATGAAAATTATGTGTGAGGGTTTTTGAAAATGCGAAATTCGGAGCTTATTTTCACAAAAACGTCTGAGGTTACGAGAAACTTCATATGTAGTGATTTAAAGCACATGTACGTATGAATGCAATAAAATGAAAAATTGTCGCTATTGTAAATATTCACGACGTAAGCGACGCGTCAAAAAATTACATTTTTGTATATGTTGAAAAAAGAAAAGAAAAGAGCAATAACGCGTTTATGTCATCTTACAAAGTGCATTTTGCACTATTCCTAACAAAATAATACTTAAAATTGCACCTATTGCGGGCATAATTACGCGAAAACTACTAATATAAAAAAATTGAGCCTAACCTTGATGAAAGAACTATTTATGAAGAACAAATTTTGCTTGGAAGAAATATATTTATCTTCAATTTTATCCATGTAGTAAGACGCAGAAAATGCCAAAATTTTCGAAAATTCAAAGTTTACTGGGCAAATCGGACCCAGAACATCCTTATAAATGTTATTTACCCTATTCTTACATAAAATTTTAAAGAAAATTTTGAATTTGGTTTCTTCGATTTGGAAAAGATCGCTAGACAATCGTTTGGAAAAAAAATCGGTATCAGGTGACCCCAAAATGTGTATGTTCGTTAAAATCTTGAAATGTATTATCTGCAGCATTACATAAATTTCTCTATCCTACGTATATTACTTCCGTATATACGTATGTATACGAGAAGGTAATTAGAGGTGCTACAGAATGACACAGACTTTCTCGTAGTAAATTTTTTCAGTTTCCTTCGTGTGAACTGATAATGTATACCCACTCTCACAGAATATGGGCGATGCCCTGTGCGGCCAAATCTGGCTTTTCCACAGCTTGGACAACCATCGCTGGACACTTGACCAATCCTGGCGTCGAGGCGTATCCGCTCTTATCATTGGCTTTTGCTCCAAGTTTCAGACACGTCCCCCTTCCTCCCCTCGAAGATTTTCCTCCTAGTTATCTCAAAGGGGCGGAGCAATTTCTGAGGTCAGTGACGCTGCCTCGCTAACGTGAGCAGGGTAACAGGAGAGGGAGGGTGAGAGGAAGTAAGAGGAGGTAACAGGAGAGGGTACAGAAACGAAACGATTGGTGCGCGCGGGCGCGAGGATCACCGCCAATGCACTGACCGCCCAATCCCCGAACGAAAGCTGATGTGTTGAGCAGATATTCGCTCCCTTTCATGTGTCCAAAAGACCGACACGCGGTAGGTAGGGCGAACCCCGAATGTTCGTCAGTCGGCAAATAGCAAGCTACCCGAGATTCGGCAAGCGGTTGTTCGCTGTTTGCCGAATAACCTTTAGGTCAATGTATCAGTGTTAGGTTTCTACTGGTAAATTAGTAGTAGTTCCAACTATGTAAGTTGTTTAGTTGTTAGTATTAATAGCAGTTGTGGTATTAAATTAAGTAAAAGTTAATTAACTTCTTTTTTACAACTTATTGCTAGTGAATGTAAGCTTAATACAAATAATGTTAAGATATTCTTCCACCAAGTTACGACACTTCATTGCAGAATGTAGTATGTAGTATATCTATGTAGTTTATGCAACTTAAAATGAAAATAAGTTTAAAAACAACTACAAATTTAATAATAAAGTCTAACCTAATAACGAATGTGTGGGACCGCCTTAGTAAGGCAAGGGTTTTATATACTCGCAGTCCGCAAGTGCGCCTTCTATACTTATTTGCTGACACAATTGAATCGCCTTTTTTAACAATCCTTGCAAAAAACGCAATTTTTTCTGTATTCAAAATTTAAGTAGTATATGGCTTAGGGTAGGGATCACAGAATTTTGAAAACGTGCACAGAATTCACTTCCTCCATAGCACGTCACACAGATTTTTAACTGTTTTTGACGTAAATAAATAAAATAAAATAAATAAAATAAAATAAAATAAATAAATAAATAAAATAAATAAATAAAATAAAATAAAATAAAATAAAATAAAATAAAATAAAATAAAATAAAATAAAATAAATAAAATAAAATAAAATAAATAAAATAAATAAATAAAATAAAATAAAAATAAATAAAATAAAATAAAATAAAATAAAATAAAATAAAATAAAAATAAAATAAAAATAAAATAAAATAAAATAAAATAAAATAAAATAAAATAAAATAAAATAAAATAAAATAAAATAAAATAAAATAAAATAAAAAATAAAATATTGGACGTACCTGCGGGGCGAGGCGGGGCGCGGGCAGGCGCGCGGGAGCAACGCAGGCGCGGGCGCGGGGGCGGACGCGCGGGGCTGCGGGGTGAGCGCGGGCGCGCGGCGGGCGCTACGTCGTCGAAGGCGGCGGGCGCCGGGCGCGCGCGCGGACGTCGTCCAGCTGCGCCGGGCGAAGCGCGGGGAGCGGCAGCGGCATGAGGCGGCGCGGCCTGAGCGACGGCCGCGCTCGCAGCGCGTCCTCCAGCGACGTCCGGAAGCGCACGGGCGCGCGGGGGCAGGCGCGGGCGACGCCCTACCGTCAGCTCCTCGTCGGGCGACGGGAAGCGCGGCGGCGACGCGGGGGACGGCCGAGGGCCCAGCGCGAAGCGGCCGCCGCCGCCCGCGGGCGCCGCCACCACCGATGGCCTGCCACACGAACACACACCATGAACAACACGCCCCTCCTTTGCGCAAGGTGGCTCCGAATGAATGTTACAAACTTCTAGGGCGGTCGAAGAAGAAAACTAATTAAGAGGTGCATGCAGTGGGAAATATCATTTCAAGAAGTTACACATGCGACACTTGCCCCCGATTTGTAAACAACTCATCTTGCACGGATGTACTCGAAATCTCTTTGACAGCGACAGAACGTTCAAACACCAGTGCATAATGAGATGCTTTCCAATCAGGGGCAAAAGCCACCTGAAGAGCTTCATAAAATGACATATCCCACCACACGTTCATTGAAAAGAAAAAATAATTATCTTCGACATCACCTATATGCCTTAGAAGTTTGTGACATTTATTCTGAGCTTCCAAGAATAGTGTACGATTAATCTGGAAGTCCATGAAGAGAGAGACATCTCTTGCAAACTCAACCACGTCATTTGTTGTATTAAGTATATTTTTTTTTTCTAGGGAGCAATACCTTCCATTACAATAGAACAAAAATTTTTAACACTTAATATGTCTGTGTAAATAATAATCCAGTTATTCAAAATTATAATTGTTAAGCCCTAAAATTGCCAAGCACAGAGCATTCCGTTTAAATGAAAACCGCAAAAAGGTTTCCATTCAAGAAATGTTTTTTTCTCAAGTAATTGTGTAGAAACAAACTTAAAGAATATCCATTCACAGTTTAATTTCCACTTCCGCACTGGGAACCCGCAAAAAATAAATTAAATATACGTGAAACGATGCGTCGAACATTTTAAACACTCTTTGTATGGTGAAAGTGGTATTTTTAATCAAAGTATTCTTGTTTCAAACAATTCGAAGAACACAATAGTAAATTTCTTTTAATATTCTATATAGTTTGTATGCGTGAAATGTCTTTCAAATTCCTTTCTACAATCCTGATTAGATTCGATAGTTATCTTACATTTGAATTGCCACTGTTGCTATATTATATTATATCAGCCGAAAACATACAACGCTACTTGTAATGAGGATTGCTATTTTTACGGTGTGCGAAGATTAAAAAAAATTTATTTCTGGTTCAATTTTACACAATTATTCAGGAGGTTGATTAAAATTATACAGAACTTTTTTGAGATGCCAGAATTCCTATCTGAATTATTGGTAATTATGTTATTATTTTAATAGTATATTCGAGTAAAATTGGAAAAATAAGTATTTAGTAATTTTTATTATAAATTTAGAGTTTTAAGAGGTGCATTTTGTAATGATGTAGAAAATTATTTACCGAAGGAAAAATATATCTTTGGGAAAGCGGGAACGAAATGTGTGGGAAAATTGATTTAAGATTACCAAAAACATACCATACAGACAACTTTATATTCTTTTATATTGATAAAATTCCATTAAAAATTATTTCAGAATTCGAAAAGCGGCAATAACCATCAAATATTTATTTTCCTGATTCCCCTAAATATTCCTTTTGTAGACCTTTAACTCTCCTAGACTCCAGGCCGTGTATCAGGCCACACTAAATTCGCAATATGGTAGCAGAAAGATTTCCTGTCCAGGAATAGCCAACAGCAAACTATAACTCTGATCAAGTCTCTCCTTTGTTTTTGTTTGTTGTCTCATTCACAATCCTCGCGCGGTCTCGAGTCTTGTCCTGTTCAATAATACATGTTTCGTTTTCGGTAGAATTAAAGAGATGTTCATCTATAAACGAATATGTAACTCTGTGAATATTATTAAGTTAATTAAAATTATCATTATCAACTATTATGACTTAAGAAGTGTTAAAAGTGTCAAGTGCAAATGAAAATACAACCTCAAAAGTTTTATCACGGTCATACTTCTATGTTATTAATGCTTTTGAGATGTGTGTCAACGGATTCCTTCACGTTTTGGAGTGGTATTGATAATAAGTTTTATTGAACGCAAAATAAATACCACAATTATTGAAGTTAATTAACGTGATATACATGGTAGATTTTAAGTGATTTAATGGGAAATGTTCTAACAGTCAGTTATGTCAATATCAATGCAAATACATCCATTTAATTTATCTGTTTAATTATTCATTGGCTTTTTTAAAGTAAGTTCAAATAATGAAAATCATCATTAGTGTAAGTAAGTTTTCAATAACTTATCCATTGTTATCGAGACAGTCTTTGAAAACGATATTTATCTTCAAGGTTCAGTATTAAAGTATAGACCCAGATATTTATTGGGCTTACCATTATTTTCAGTTATAATTAAAATGAATTCAGAAAATAATAATAAATAATCTAATTAATTTAAAACAAAAATACTAAGGGACACTTAACAACAACAACCAAATAATGAACAACTATAGCTATTTCAATTAACTAATATTACTAAAAACAATTGGAAATAATAAATAAAACTCAAAAAACGCCTAGTACTACTAAATAAATAGAATTGAAGGATAAAACGCAAAGAACGAAAGAGCACCAAAACGCAAAATGCAAATCTTTAGCAACACTCGTAAGCTAACACATTTCACTTGGATGGCTTTGAATGTTGGCGGTATCTACGGGAAGTAGTCATTGTTTCATTGCAAACTTAAATTTTTAAAAATGTCCCTACCGCTTGAGTGTATATTCGAGGTATTTGTGTGACAGTTGTACTTAACTTTTGCCAACATAAAACGAAACGAAACTACCTAAAAATCAGTATAAATGTATGTTCTCATCCGACAGTGACATTTTTCAAAAAGTTGTCCTGTTAGTTCGGCTTTTAGCTGGCCAGTCTAGTAGTGGGTCTGGAGTCATATCACACTAAATTCACGAAGGACAACGCCATTCCAAGCCATAGTTTCTTCGACCTGGCACGGGTTCGGCGCTCTAACAGGCGTGTTAATGACGTAGGCCATGTAACGGCTTTCTAGAGCTCGCGAGCACGGTAATCAAAACCTTTGGCACGGGGTTTAAAAATCAAATTGTACAACTTGCGGCGGTATGTCATTAGATACCTCGTCCATGACAATCTTTTGGTTTGGTTGGTTTGGTTTTTGCGTGTTTCCGGGCGCGTCAACTGCTCTGGTCATTAGTCCCGTTAGTGTAGTGCATGTTTTTTCTCAGCCGATGGCGGTGATCTTCCCCCGCTGGATGGCGAGATCCGGCGCCGACCTACCGTCGGCTAGGGGGTTTCCCCCTAACCAGGACTCGCCCACCAGTGGGGCACCATCCCAGCCGGGACAAGCTCCGAACTCCCGACCGGTCTCCCGGAATATATGATAGTGTGGTGCATGTTAATGTAAGTGTGTGTGTAAGGGGGAGAGGATAGGACAAGGGAGAGGAAGGAAAGATCGCGCGCGGTCCGTGGTCCGTTTGGTAGAGTACTGCTCCGGCATTCGCCTGGTGTGACAATCTTTGGAGAAGTCAGCTAACAGTTACTGCTGCTAAATTTGACAATATAATTCCAATTTCATTTTCATGATAAATAATCATTAAAATGAAATAATACATCATAAATATTACAAATTGTCAATTAAAATAAAATTAACCATTTGAATCAGAAAGGACCTTGATTTCCTTATTATAGATTAAAAAGGTTTAATGAATTCTGTATGTGATTATATAATAGTTTTCTTTATATGATAGAAGAACTGTCCGTGCACAAAGAGACTCTTGTTAATTTACAGAAAGATATTGTGTATTTAATATTATTGGTGAACACAAAATATAACAAATTATTTAATAAAATATTATACAAAACGAAAACAAGCAAAAGAATTGTGGATTGAAACACATTTCTGCTCTTGTCAAAAAACTTCACACAAGGGATAATTTAAAAATAAACATAAAATAAAGTAATACAGTTTATTAACCAAGTTCGAATCTCGGTATTCTGATACAAAACATCAGGCAAACACATTATCGTGCGAAGCCACTATTCTTCGTGATATTTCGATCCCTCTTTTCGGTTACATTGCCTGGTTCAGCTTGCGCGTGTACACCTCTTCCTGGTTTGGAGGAGAAATTAGTCCAGCGCTCTTGCCGATGCCCGCAGAGCACCGGACCTCGAGCAGGCAAGTAGTTCGCGCCCTGTGTCTTGCCTATTCCTAACGCCTCAGCCCCAATTAACGGTCAATTTTAATTTGAAGAAATAATTCCATTTTCGTTTGAGTATCAAGTGAACTGACTTTCTGAGATCCATGTTAACAACTTTTCAAGCTTGGTTTCTAAACAGTTTGTGGGAGCAGTGAAAGTGTTCAGAGAGAAACTAAGGCGAGATGAGCAGGGATTGCTCATCCATATGATCTAGGATTTCCTTCAGAAGCTGAGGAAATCAAAACCCAATCGGGGAAAAAGAGTTACCGGAAGATCTGAGCGAAATTGCCGAATACTGTCCACAATTTCGGGAAGAAAAACTGTATTAAGTTATATCTCAAATTCAATTTCAAAAATGCAAATAAAATATGATAATGTACTGATGTTTGAATAAATATTTTACATTCCTTGTTTAATGTCAATTTTCAAGACTTAGCTAGTTCCAAAAGTATAAATTGAATCAGATAGCTTCTACCTCTGTCAATGAAACAAAGAATTCATACCGTTTTATAAAAAGAAACTTAATCGATCACAGCTCAGCCAGTACGATATCCTCAGATAAACGAACAGGCCCAGATTTAATATCAGAAGCTCCTATCCTTAAAGTTTGCGCCGCTGTTTGAAGTAACATTAATGAAAACTCCGCCGACGTACACCACTGTCGTAATGTGGAAATTATTATAAATAATACAAGTATTAAGAAATCCTTGAGATAAAATTTTATTTCAACATTTACAGTACATTGTACTCGTAATAGTGCTAGAAGTGACCTTGCTTCGAAGAACAAAAAATGAACTGAAAATAATACTGTAATGTTTAAAATAAATTACTGAAGAACAAAAGAATGTTCGGTGTAAAACACATTTACATATAGAATTACTTGCATTACTCATTCAATCTAATTAGTGTCCATAGGTGATTTGAAAACATTCTTTTTGCGAAGAAATATGATCTTCTATTACTTCACTGAAATTCATTGCTCGAAAAACATGCACACATTGGCAAATAAAGGGGATACAGTTTTGCTTCTCCCTATAGATTTTCACGAAAACGTCTGTGATGAAATCATAACAAATTATTTTTATTAAAAAGTAATTTCATAATAATTTTTTAAAAATACTATCGCGGAGTACCGTGGCAACCTTCGCCGATGTCCTTGCATTGTGCCCGACACGTCGCGTGGGCACCAGTTTGTCAACATGGTGAACGTGACACACTTGTCTGGCGATACTGTCCACATTAACATTATCACTGTGTTCTTCCCTATCGCCTTCCAACGACGCATACATACATAGACCATACACACGGTTGTAGACCACCCGTGTGTAATTTGTTCAATTATGTGAGCGTTTTTTTTTGACCCTCAAAGTGAATTGGGGGTCGTGGTCATTGAGCATCTTGTAGAAATGATTCGCATTTATTTCACAAGCATAGGCTAACTCGTACTTTAGATACATGAGAAAGAAAGCGCGAAAGAAATTCAGATGAAATTCAGCGGAAATTCAGATGCGGGTCAAGAATTCATTATTTCTTTGTTTTTTATTCCTTAAATTAATTCAGAATAAACTTCTCCAGTTAATAAGGAATCGGTGTATTATGAATAAGCAATTTCAGTTACAAAGATAAACATGTATACATTTATATTTCCCTACTAGCTCTTCATCTAACTTCACGGCCACGAGCCACCACTGACAACACTATTAGCACGTATTATGATACAGAGGATAGAAACCGACGAAAGGACTATCATTTATCGTATGTGGTTCACTAAAGCACAAAATATTAAGTCACACTGAAGATGTGCAAAAAATAATTCAACCATACCAGGAATTTTGTTAATTTCCATAAGGCTTGGTTCGTGTTCCGAGTTTATTGTTACTTTGCTGCATACCGTGGTTATAATTTATAACAAAAATGCATTTTAAGTTGATTTAATAGACTAAATGAATAGTGCACATAAAATACTTGATAATATTAAATATAATCAAATAGTATTAATATCAATGTAGTGTGCGGCAAGCGATGTTTGCCTCACTCGACAGTTTCACCGATCTTACTCGACATAGATTAAAGAGATATATTCTTTTCTCTATGGTTTCACCAAAAGCAGAGAAATGACGCAACGCCCCACCCCGTTGGTAGACGACGCACCGCAAGACTCGGCAGCCTGTTTAAATTTCCCGCCCAGAAGTAACATTCAAACTCAATTTTCTCGAGGGCAAAATTTTATTCTGAAAAACTGGATCCATCATTCTTAGAGTTATTCAACAAAAAAAGCTGTAGTATAGTTTGTAATGGTAGCTTCCTGTATAGCTGGCAGTCAGAGCATCAATATCTTCTATTATTACAGTCAGAAATGTCATTTAATCTAATATAGATTAACGACATTTAATTTAACATTAATTACATTATATTAATGTAAATGTAATGTACACGAAACTTAATGTAACCTTGTCCATTCAAAACAGTTTAATACATTTGTACATTAAATCTAATACATACGCTAAAATCAGTGAAGATTTGAAGTAGAGGTTCTCTCGTTTTCCCTGCTTCTCAACATTCATATCGTTTATTCTAATTCGTCAGTCCATCAAGATCATTCATTCATTCATTCATTCATTCATCCCAGATATGACCATAAAGCTTTGACTCTTGCATCCGACATGTGTACATTAAATTAAATGAACGTTCTGATAATTTCTTTATTGTAATTGACATTAAAATAATGCGGAAATTTCTGACAGTGTTAAGAAGAATATTATAGTAAGAGGTAATGGCTCATCTGACTGGCAGAAGAATACATTTCACAGAGCGATGTGATCTTTGGCGATACTCAACTGTTTTAAAACCTGTGAAAAACAGGTTACATACATCTCACCCGATTGACGATCTGCGAACTTCTCTGGCTTAATTTTCCCGTACTTTTCGTCGTTGCGATATCTCTCGCATTCGCTCAGTAGCAACAGACCGTTTGGACTTACTCCATTCCTTGCAATGAGAGCTTTTCTTGACTGGGGTATTCTAACATTTCGATACATAGGAGACGACATTGTGTGTTATTAGATTCTCATCTGAATATAAATATTCTTTTATTCGGACTACTCCAATGAATGTACGTTATAGCCCAACGCATTAATGTATTTTTCTCATTTTTAAAAAGTAGCTTCATTATTTACATAATTTTCAATTTTTTACCTGATTTTCACTTACTTGAGAGTCTAGAATGGCTTGAGTTGAGTTCAATATTTGAATAACAATAATCTCAATGAATATTCCAAGTGCGAAAAGAGGATTGCCCTTGAGGCTGTTCTGCTGTTCCGCGCAGCATACAGAACACAAATTCTCTAAACACATTTAGATCATTCAAGCGAAAACTTATATTTTTATCATGGATTGTGTTAATAATAAATTGAATACATATTTTATACATAATTTTTCTGCAAGGTACCGGTAAAATACAATAAATGTATTTAAGACAGTTTGGAAAGGCTTATGAAAGGGCCGATGACTCGACTTACAGTTTTAACGAAACGCGCCGCTAGGTGAATCAGCTTATGTTCATCGTCGGACTTCAAAATCTTGGATTCGTAGGAAAAGTATATCCATCTGTCCGCGACCGTTAATAATTAATATTATTGATATTTCCCAAACATTTTGAATCTTCTTTCTAATTGTTGTTCTTGGTTTATAGTTTAACGAATCGAACAACCTTTTAATAAACAGTAGTTTAGGAGTAATTAAATATTTGCAAGGGTTTATACTTTCTGAAAACATATTGCATATTATTAATTGACATTTATTGAGAGACGGAGATTACTACATAAACTTTTTAATACCTGGGTAATAAAATCTTCAATAGATTCTAAATAGTTTTGTCAATATCATACATTTGAAACTGAAAATAAAGTCATGTTTGTCGGGAATCTACTTCATTATTGATTAGAAGCCGTCAGAAGTTAACGAAATCTTTCAAAAAATATAAAAAATCTTGGATCTTTCATTATTTTGTTTATTTACGTGTAATTGATTAGGGAAGTGCAGATACCTAATGATTACCTGGGAACATTTCGTAGTTCAGTCTGTCCATAATTTTCACTCTTCTGCCAAAGACCAGAATAAAAAATTTCTACTCAATACTCCCTCGGACGTTGTATTCTATTTGATTTTTGTACTTTTTGAGCATGTCCCCATGAATTTGCGTTTACATTCCCGAAGCGCAAAACCTCGTGGTATCTGTGGAGGCTCAAAGGCCACAGCTGCAAGGCCGACTCAGGCAGAACACCGTTAAGATGCGTGCGAGAGGGAAATATACATTTAGAGCGTTGAGAACCCTGGCGTTGAGTGAAGGTAAAAGAAAGGAATGCTTGCTGAGAATGTTTCAGTACACCAAGGTTAGAGTGTCATTCAGCTACAGCCAGGTAATAATTGTACGTCTTCACGTAGAAGCCAGGTGACATTAAACTACGGGACTTCCTCCTGAGATTATAAATCAAAGTGATGACAAGGTTCACAAATGATTCGTTCTAGTAACATAACCTCTAATTTACATACCATCAAAGATGAAATACCAAAGAATAAGAAATTATTGGAATTTTAACAGCATAGGCGAATTATATTCGGATTAATGTTTCAATATAGTAATTCAAAACACATACTTTGTTTTCACACATTGCTTTAAATAAGGCTGCTATAAATTCGATAAGGCACTCGAATATTCTTCCTCTTAATGTACAAAGACAATGTTATTCCAAATATGACTATCTTCTCGTTACTTGCGTTTACCTGTCATGTTTGCAATGGGAAGTTAAATATAGTCAAAAGTGCCCAAAGATTTTGAATTTACGTCAATCCAATTAAGCTTTATGATTAGCTCTTGTCTACAGTTTACGTTGCAAAATGTTGAGTATTACATGAAACCATCTAAACGGCATGACATACATTGACTCGTAGTTCACAGAGATCAACAATCGTAGTGCTTATGCCACAAAATGTTCAACACTGCAATTAACGATTTGCATGAATATGTCCCATCAGTTTTGAAACCCTAATCGCATAGTTCTTTTAATAAGACAATAAATTCGACGAGTTTCTATGAGTTGGCAACCACTCCGAAAAGAACACTAAATATTGATCAGTGGAAAAATTATTTAATTCCCGAGGGCTCGACTGACTGTGCATCTATAATCACATTGCTGAAGTAATTAAACTTGGAAAGTTTGCGACAACAGTTACGGTTTGACAATTCAAGGGGAAAACATTGCAAAAGCAAAAATACATATCGTTGTCAGATAATAATTTATTGCCTCATAAATACCACTTTTCCTTTCGACGTGCCTGACACAGGCGAGTTAACTGCGATATCGTAACATCATTTTTGTGGCCATAGCTAGAAAGCCTAATTGACTTGCTTTGCGTGACTCTACCTCATTAAGTGTGGGATATTAAGTTGTAGAAATTTTGAGCAAACTTTGATGCTTATAAATTAATAACTGAGCATTTACGTTTGATAATTAAAAAGGATGTTAATTACCAGATGCGTGACAAAAAAGAGAGAACTCTTCCGTGTCATGTGAGAAAATCGGGACTGGTATGAGCTAGGGATGCAACACCGAAGTCGATGTTTTCCAAGCATCGATATTTTTATACAAACGTCAATGTATTTAACACCGATTTATTGAAGCTGATGTTTCTTAACATCGATGTTTGTGCTGAACGTTTTTCCGTGGATGATATTTTATTTTTGAATGAAAGAAGTAATATAAACTCTCATCGTTTTCAGGTGACATTACAGTCAACATTCTTCAGACTATGGGTGAAAAATAAGTTAGATTTTTGTGGATGAATGTAGTGGATTATTTTTGTATTGCTCAATCAGATCATAAACATTGTGTGCATTGTTTTGATATTTAATAAACCCAACCTCCACGATTATTAATAAACTCAACCTCCGTGAAATAAAATCGCTCACCTCTATGTGAGTACTGATGTCAGAAGTTACTAAAATATTAGTTTTAAAAATATCGATGGTTTGGGGACGATTTATTTTGAACATGAATTTTCACTTTCTTCTTACGGAGTAGAGGGAAAGTTGTAATGCTGCGCAAGAAAACGACAAATTTTCCGGTAGAAAACTCTTATTACAGGCTCCTTGCAATGAAAAAGTGTATAAATCCAGTTACTAAATTAAGAGGGGGTAGTCATTCACGTGGGGGAGGGTAGTCCGATCACGTGGTGTAGTCAGAATCCATGTTTTGTGGAACCTCGATGCAGAAAAATCGAATGACGGCAAAACGTTTGCCGTCTGTCTGTCTGTCCGTCTGTAAATCATGCTACTGGCTAAACCGTTCAGCCTGATTTCTCCAAAATTGATATTCCGCAATCGATTCCGCTGATGACCCGAATTCTTGAATTTGGAGCCGATATTTTAATTTTTGGGGGTACTTTATATGAAGCTCCTAGGACATTTTCAAAATTTTCAAAAAATGTCTTGTTTGTTTTTGATTAAATTTTGTTGTTGGATAGTGTGAAGGACGTTTAAGCGAATTGTGCAGGTCTCATGTTCGTTAAAAACCCTTATTTTTCGAAAATTGCAAAAGTTCAAAATTTTCGGAGTCTTTCTACCACTAAAATATTAAAGATAAATGTTTTTTCTTTAATGAAATCTGTTTCTTCAAGAAAGATTTTGAAATAAGGTCATTGTTTACCCACTTTTTTGAAAATTTGAGTACTTTTCGCGTAATTTTGCATGAAAATATGGGTGAGAAAGTACATGCTGTTTTACCACCACTAGTTAAAATTTGAACATTGATTTCTCAAATCAAAATTTGGTTGTCTGTGTCGCATCGTAGGGGCTTGTACTACATGTATGCGTGCACCTATGTGACTAACTGTACGAAAAAGTTAATTTGTTGAAATGTTTCGAATGTTTTTATCATTCCAAAGAGTATTCTCCGCATAGCACATTCCAGAACGCATTCTAACACGAGCCCCCAAAGCCTTTTCCGCTCCAAACCCTTCTTTTGCGATATCTCATCGCCCCAATATATGGCAACTCCCTCTCTCCCACTCACTCTCTCTCTCTCTTTCTCTCTCCCCTCTCTCCCTCTTTTACTTCTCTCTCCCTCCCCCTCTCTCTCCCTCTCTCCACAGCTCTCACTCTCCCTCTCTCTATTTAGTGATTGGCGAATTCACTTAGGAAAAAAGTCATGCCATAGAATGGGATACATAACATCAAGATAATTCCACACAATACAAAAATCACGGCTTGGCTTCATACACAGCGTATTCGCCTGCTCTTTCAAAGGGTCTTTTTGTGTAATTTAGCCTCCTGAAGTTCGGACCCCCTCGCCACCTAAGTGCATTCTCTGCACGTTGTGTGTAACCTGAGTCGTCCTCCCCTCTTCGAAGAAGCCTTTCAGGAGAGTCCGTGTAGCTGGGGTCTAGATTTATTCATTGCTAATGTTCTCAAGAGGGAATGGAAGCGGGATCAACAAATTTGTCATTTGGGATGAAAGGCAACACATTTCAATGCGAAAAATAATTATCTTCTATATTAAACAGGGCACCAATTTGTCTATTATTTCTCACTAAGATAATCTCGATTGCTTGCGTGTCGGTATTAAAAGAGTCTGAAAGTTAATTGTACCATTAAAATATTATTGTCAAAATTACACTTCTTTACTTAAAAACGAATGTTAAGTATGTTAATTTTTAAAATTTACATTATCAATCATGTCAACAGTTTGAGAGGCGGCAATACTAAAGTTCTAAGTAAGATGACGTAGTAATGACTTCGTTGTGGATCATAATGAGACGAAATCACCTATATTTTATGTGTATTCGAACCCATAAATTGATGGTTTTACGCAGTACAGTTGTGACTACATTCCTTGATTCGTATCCATTACGTAGTGATGATAAAGTCTTCGTGTATCAAGAATAACATATTCTTCCGAATGGACTTAATGCATTTAAAACAACACGTTTATCATATTTTTATATTGATAAATTGATGTCTATCTGTAGTTTCAAAATGACATTTTACAAATTATTATGGATATTTGGAAGTTAAAACTTAAATCATTCATTGTTTAACTAATGGACAGTGGCAACAAAATGCTTCTGAACAAAACCAGACAAAATTGAACTCAAAAATCATAGGTACATCATTCCTGAACCTTGATAAAATGCTTTCCTTATTTTCTCTCCTTTTTCTGTGTGATCAGTGACTGTGCTCAAAACCTTGATATTTCTGTTAATAATTAATAGCAATACCTGGTTTTAAGCAGAACTATTTTTTTCTCCTCAGAAGTGGAGAACTCTCTAGAGTTACCTAAGAAGGGGCTAGTTTAACAGGTCAGGAAGTCCAATTAACACAGACATCCCGATGGTATTACAATAGATAGTCATGAGCCATTTTAAAGTGCAAACTGTAAGCAAATCACTGACAGGTGAGTGCATGCTGCTTTTATAATCTGCAGTTATGTTGCATCAATGTGATTGTATAAGGCTCATTTCACAATGCAAACCTGAACATGAGCATAAGGCAAAGACATAAACTATAACGTAAGTGAAAGACTGAAGTATTCACAATGTCCAGCATAAACGTAAGCAAAATAAATTTTTTTATTGTCTGTAGGACATTCTAGTTTACTATTAGTTGGGCCGTGAGAATCGATTTCGTGATATCGACTGTGTTCTTGGCCCAAGGGTTCGATTTATATAATATTTTAATTTCAATAAAAATGAAAACTAAATGATACTACTATAAATACACCTAATATATACATAATACACCTCAACCACGCAACCTGAAATCCAGTCTTTTGTTCGATCTATTGACTTCAATCCTATTTCGATACTCAATTTTGAGTTACCGTACTGTGATTGGTTCATTTCTTACTAAAGCATAAACACGGACGCATGAAACTTACAAGCTTTAAAGTTAATATCGCGAACGCATTATGAATGAGTCCGCTTATGGACATAGTCTAACACATGTTAACTTATGTATCATGACATGTTGCATTGTGAATGACTTTAGATATCAAAGTGGTCCCTTCAGAAAGGGCAGATGCAGCCCCATTGTTTTGGGGGAGGGCAACGTAGATTTTTGTTGAATAATAAACATATTTGTTATTATTTTGTATGTTATTTATGTACTGTGTTTATGATACGATACAATATTATTGTTTAAATAATTAAATAATTCGGACAAAAATAAATATTTAAATCAACTTTGCCAAATACAGGAAGGTAAACGAAAACTCTAGGCTTTTTGGGGGGGAGCATTGCTCCCCGCTCCAGTGGATCATGGTGTCGGTTCTTACAGTAATCTTTGTGCGTACGTACCTGGGCGGGGCGCAGGGCTCCGGCGATCCAGCTGCGGAGTCGTCGTAGTCCTCCTGCACGGGGGGGCAGGGGCGCGAGGGCGTGCTGCGCGGGCGGGGGCGGCGGCGGCGATGGTGACGGCGGCGGTGGTGACGGTGACGGACGGTGGCGGCGGCGGCCGACGCGACCCCGCTGCGCGCCGCGGGAAGGCGCGTGGGCGGCTCTTCGCGAACCGCTGCGGCCACCGCCAGGAGCGCCACCTGCAATCACACCGGCAACTGTCAGTGGAGGCTCCAAGCAGTACGTACCTACTAAGTATTAGTAGGTACTGCTCCAAGGATAGGGATACTTTGCTGCTAGAAATCATGTTTTACTTGTATCTGTTAAAAACACTGATTTTTAAGATAATAAACCCCGTGCTAATATGTAATGTCAAACAATAGATTATTTATTCCGTAAAATATTCGATCTCAAAAATTCCTGGTTTTACTTAGTTGTTTTTTTTTAAATTCATGTAAGTAAAGAATAATAAAAATAATATATATGAATTAATGCAGGCAGCCATGTCGAATGTTCAGCCTCAGTTGCCATATTGTGCTTTATTTTTTATAATTTTTTTGTTCCCATGTTTTGTACGAAAGGTAACCATGTTAATAATCATAAGTAATTCTGAAAACACAAATATTGAGGAGATGGCCAGCTATAAATGTATTTATTTGAAATATTTATGAAGTAAAGCAAAATATGAACAGCGAACTTTTTTAATGAAGCAACACGAATGGATTTGTCGGATAATTTGTTTTCCATTGAATTTACTTTTAAAGTTACATAACAAATTTCAAAATGCATGTTCTAAATGTATACACCTGACTCACTGGTACTTGTTTCACAGGCCAGCATACGCTATCAGGTATGTGAAACACCACCAGGAACATACCTGAGTCGTACGTACAGGCTCAGCTGCCATGTGTGTTTTACTTTTTGTAATTTCTTTTGTTCCCATGTTTGTAGGAAAAATTAGGGAGATGAGATGTAATGAATAGCGCGACAGACCTTGAACCCAAGGTACCTGAGTGCGTAATTGTTGGTCGTCCGCATTGCACGGATGGAGGGTATACTCGTAGTTGAGGTTCGTAGGCGTCATTATTTCGTTTCAGGTGCTGCGCTGTTTATCAAATATGGACAGAACCTTACAAAAATAAAATGAAATGGGCAAATCTGTTGCGATGACAAATCTGTCGACAACGTTTACCCCACCTCCCGACTCGGGTACCGGGCCGTGGAGTTTTTCCTCTCCATTACACGATCTTTTTTTCTATAAAACCGATACGATGGAGAAACCCTGAAGGATGAATACCATAGACCGGTAGAATAAAAAAAAAACTACATTGTAGCCTTTGCAAAGGCCAGCTTTACAGGCCCTCGGCAACCGCATGCAGCCATAATAATGTTCTATTTTACAATGAATAGCCTATTAAAATAAAAAAAATATTAAAATTTTCGTCTACATGGCATCCCAGTCTTTCAGTCAAGAACGGCGGCTAACACGGACTCCTGGCTTTGCTGTCCGGCAAGTGTCAGAGGCGACGCGTGAGTGAGCTATTACCGGGAAAGCTGGACGCCTGCAACGAGTTCTGTTTTGAAATGCGCGTTCGCCGCAAGAACACCCCTCGCAAGAATGTGTTCTGCCGCAGCGGTCACTTCCGTTGGCAGCTCGCGACTGTGGGCGCGAACGCTGCAGAAGTTGCTCAATTCCTGCGGCGAGTGTCCCTCTCCTTATTTTGTAAATCAGCCCCCTTTTTGTCGCCCACAAAGAGGTGTCGTTTCTTTTCCTTTGGAGAATCGTGGTGCTGGAAACATTGGAATATTGTGGTTTGTTATTGATGCTATTTTCCTTGCATTTTGAAGTACTTCTGTTCACTGAATAATTCTGACAAACTTTATAGAAAGCATTCGAAGTTTCTAGAAGGTTTTTCAAATACTCTCCTTAAACTACGCTACGAGTTCTATTAAATCTGAACTCTACCTGAGCTGGAAGAGACACGAATACAAATACTTTTGTTGAATATTATTTATTTATTTATTTAATTATTTATTTACTAATTAAGTGGGCCCATCAACGTTTAACGTCGTGGGATTCTATGCATGATAATTAGTGTAATAAGTGAAGGTAATGGGTGAATGATAGTGGAGGAAATGGAGAGTGGGAAGCAGTTTGGAACTATAAGAAACCTACCGCCAGCTCGCTTTGTTCACCATAAATTCCACACAGAACCGCGACCAGCGATGAAGAAACGCAAGCCAGGAAGCCATTACGCCGCGTACCTGCCCCGCTCTCCCAGTTTAACATGCAACTATTGAACGTCAGATAAATTAATGCCGAGCTAAGCGCTTCTGATGAGCTGGGAAACAGCAAAAATGCACGTAAATAAGCTGAAGCTAAAGCCTTTGAGAAGTCAGTGTTATGAATAACACGGAAATGCAAGTGTGGCGGCCTGTAGAGCTTGCGCTGCGCAATTTCTTGAATGTGTCAATAAAAAACTGTGAACTTGTAGTATATTGCTCATTAGAGAGTAAAAGTATGAAGGAGTTGTATGCTATTCCGGTGCGGGGCCTCAAACGTCCTCCGTATTGAAATAAATGTGTCATTTCTTATGCTCTTTTGAGTTATCAAGTTCAAAGCTATTTTTTGTCTAATCGAAAAAAATATCATCGATTATAACTATGTCATTCCGTTTCGGCATCTCTAAGAGAACTTGCCATACTGATTCAAATACCAAATTTACAACTTTATCGGTTAATTTCTCAGTACGAGACATCTAATCAGTGTGGCACTTACGAACCAATCTTACAGACATTAAAATCAATTAAAAATATTTTCACAGGTGGCACGTATGATATAGACTAGTGAAAAATTTGACATCTTTGAATTAGTATGGTGGGTGGGTTCAAAGAGACACATCCTGTGGTATCGTACTAGCCTCTCCAGTCTATAGATTCTTTGTGGAGCGGAGTCAAATGTCTGTAAATAAATTTGGATTCTTGGATATTTTAGAAGCGATGATTAAAATGATACATACCAGAAATATTTGAAGTTCGTTCTCTATTACCAATGTCAACGTTTCCAGCGTAATTGTGAATTTATAGTTTTTGAAAAATATGTGTATGTGTAAAAGTAATAGTTGAAATCGTGCGTATCTCCATCGAAAGGAACCACCTTCTTTTTAGATATTTCATATTACAAGAAAATTAATTATAAAAACTATCGGGAGAGGTGACTCAGGGCATCAACCTCTTCAATGCCACTGTCCGGGACGTCCTCGTTTCGAGTCCCGCCGGTGGCAGAATTTTCAACACTAACTAGACAGCAGTGTGTAAGGGATAAGGTTAGGACAAGGAAGAGAGGAAGGGAATATCGCGCGCAGTACGTGGCCCGTTTGTTAGGATATTGCTCCGGCATTTGCCTGAGTGTTGCCCGGAGAAACCACGAAGGCTACCGATCAGAGCAGCCGGTCGCTAAGTTACTCCTCCAGACGGCGACTGAATTCGACCCAGCCTTCTAGTTAGTGTCGAAATCCTGCCACCGTCGGGACTCGAATCGACAGTTGAAACTAAAAAAACACATTACTTCTACACAGTAATATTCCAAATGCAATAATAGTAAACCCAGCTCAAGAAGTGGAACTTTAGGGACAGATTCCTTTTTCCGTATTTAAAGGGACAAGATATCGCTACTTATGCAATAATAATAAAATTAATAATAATAATAATAATAATAATAATAATAATATGAATAATAATAATAATATGAATAATAATGACTTTATTTATGTGGCGAGACTATGCAATGTAAATACTATAGAATTCGAGATTGGCAGGACCGCAATTAGAGTTCACATTAGATAGATTTCCGCATTATACACGTTCCGATTGAGCACGCTTTGCTGTATTTTAATTTTCTTTGAGTTCCAATAAAAATGCATCAGGTGGCGGCATCTCTGTGAAGATGGTTCCTGTGGCGGTGTGTCCCTCTTGCCTCCAGGGACATCTCTGTATGTCACTCACATCCTGTCGCCCCGCCCCCCAACCGGAAGTGGCGGCGGCGGCCAGCGCGGAGGCGAGAAACGAGGAAGACGAGCAGGTGGGCGGGGCGGCGGCGGCGGCGCGTGCCGAAAGAGGCCAAGGCGCCGCTGTGTGACGTAACGGGCGCCCGCGGAGCAGCAGTTCCGGGTCCGCCCCCGCCCTCCTCCCCCTCCCCCTCCCCCTCCCCGCCGCTGCATCGCTGCACCGCGACACGTCGATCACGACCACGAGCTGCTGCGCACTTGCAACTCTCTCTTTATTTTGTAAACATGTCAGTGCTGCTGCGGCGCCAAGACGATGTTTTCTCGGAATATTGGACACAATTCCTAATTGTTTACTAAAGAAAACGTCTAATTTCGTTTACGAAGTGGAAATTGCTGTACGTTTAAGTATGTGACTCCGCAGTCAGTTTATTATCAACTAATAAACTATTATAATATTCAACAACTGTCTATTTCAAGCTTTGGAATGTAAGAATGAAAATTCTTAGAAGTGCTACTTAGGAATCATGATAAGGCATTTTTATATTACAATGCCATAAGTTGGTATTGTCGATAAATTTGAAACGCTCGTGAATTAAAGAGGTTGGAATACATGACAAAGACCTCGAAGATCTCTTTTTTGTAATAATAGAAAGTAACTTTCTAAATTAAGATTCTCGTGACATAACAAGGATGAGTTGCACAACTGAGTTAAGATTACTTTGCGTTATTTATAATTTCTCTTATAAATTATTAATCCCAAATTGAATTACAACTTATCGTGTCGCAACCTTAATTCTGAAATTAACATAATTATCTGTGAAGTCGATTGCTCAACTAAGGAAATGAAATGGAAACTAATTGAAATATGATAAGCTAGTACACTGTCAGCTGCAAAGAAAAAGGATTGATCGTAAATGTCTGGAATGTTGCTCACTATCTTTCCACGATAGAAAATATTTCATTTAAATTAAATAAATAAATAAACAAATATATCAAGGCCTTTATTTTGGGCTCGTTTTGGCCATTGCGCCTGCTCTTCCACATCGCCATTTTCAACAATTTAATAGAAGAACTATATAAATAGATTCGGGGTTATTCAAAAGGTACCAACGTTTTGATAAGGAAATAGTAGATTTCTCACAAATGTAAGAAAATGGAAATGCGGAGAGGGGCACGCCTCGCAACATTTTTGTAACATTTAAATTTACTTCAAATTAAAAATGTATGTTAAAACTAACCATAACTATATTTATGATCACATTTGAAAGAAGAAAAATGTTTAAAATCTTGATGGAAATTTTTATGATACTTTTGTTTAACGCCCCAAGAGGAAGAGGAGTGTTCGAAATGGAATGTTCATACCAAGGGATGTTAAGAGTTTGAATGGTTAAAAAGAGGAAAGTGGTTTAAAAAATAGATACAATTTTACGAACGTATTTTTGAAGGGTTCCTAACAACAATCAGAACGGAAAGGAACTTATTCAGTTTACAAGCAAAAACACATCAAGTCAGAATTCAAGCTTTGAGAAAACTCAACGTGTAGAAACATAATGAAAATGAATTAATATATTTCACACAAAAAATTATTATTATTATGTACTACTGTTTACATACTGTAAAAAAACGAAGTTAATAACGGGGACTGTATTAGACACGGTCTGAAGTAAAGGTTTAAATAATAAACAAAAATAATTATAACTATTAACTATAAATATTATAAACAGTTATTGTGCCGAACCATCTTATTTAAGGAAATTTTAAGTTAGAAGTGCGTATCCTGGAATGGAGGACCTGAAGAAGAAGTCTTGCATAAATATCTTCCCACACAGACGCAGCGATCGTGCAGAGGCACAGTGCAACCCACTTGGCCTGGTTTCATTGCACTTCCATGCAGCGCCAGAAAGAAGGGAGCGTTTCACAACGCAGGTGAACATACAAGCAGTGCCGGCGGAAGAGGTGGGTATGATGTGTAGTACTACATACGCGAAAATATTCCAGGTGGGTAAATTACCCACCTGGAATTTTGACAAAAATTCCAATTTGACACATTTATTACCACCATCAAACTGCTGGAAATTTTTTTTCTAGATTGACCTTATTCAATATTCAAACTTGACCTTATTCAATATTCAAACTTGACATTATTCAATATTCAAACTTCGCGCGTGATGCGCAGTTGTGACCTCGCGCAATATCTTTATGGCGAGCTGGATGTGTCCCATTGTATCCAAAAGAGCAGATAATGGGTCGGTTTATTGTTCGAGAGTTCCGAGGTAAATGCGGGAATGAAGAAACTGATTAATCTTTCAGTCAAGCGCGAAAGAGGAGCACGCTGCAGCCTGGGAGTACATCGGACTGAACCTCGAAAAATACTAATGACAACACGAAAAGCTTAAAAACGGATATAGAAGTGATTTCTTCTGCTGGCAAGTAAAATATATATAGACATAAATCATGAATATGTTTGAATTAATTAAAAATGTTGAATAAGGTACATATTTTATACCGTTTTTCTTCAAGAAAATTAAACACAAAAATTGCATGGCCCCCACCCATGCTACAGTATGGTGGACATTTCTTATTGACAAATTAGCCAGAAAGCTAAAAATGCATTGTTTTGAGTATCTAGACCAAATCATCAACCTGAATATATAATGACATACGTCCTCTACAAAGATACATAGAATCAAACAAGGAATAGCAGAGCATTTTGCAAAATAATCAAAAGGGGACAATTTGCTCACACTCACATTTAACATTTTCTCTTCTATATGAGATTCCATGTTTGTAGGAGGCCATTGTCTGTCTGTCCTTTTTTTGGCGCCACAAAATACATTAATTCCCATTAGTATTTAAATAACATTTACAACATTCACTGATAAACTAAGGTTTTGATATCTGAATCGAAGGGAGTCGAAAATCACTTTGCTGATTAATATACGGCAAGTGTAAGATTCGTTTTATTGATAATTTTATTCGTTGTCATAGATGCATCGCCTTGAAGAATTTTTCTGTACACGAAAATGAAAGTGCTTAAATCTGCTGGCCTGCAATTCTCTAGAGCGAGGTGTTGCACACAGTTCAGCATCTAGCTATCACATCATGCGGGAAGCACTGGAGGGACTTCAGCAAGAAATGAGCGTCGACCCGCGAAGGGGAGATGCAGGGGCAGAACTCGTATTTTAAGGGAAGAGGACAATTCAGATAGGACCCCCTATAAATTATTAATAAAAAATGATAGCTTGAATTAAAAATGTTGTTGTGGATGTGATGATATATATATATATATATATATATATATATATATATATATACGATAGTTCTTTTAAAATAAATTAACAAAATTACAAACAATATTGATTTGGGGAGGGGGGAGCATGACCCCCCTTGAATCCATCACTGGGGGGGGGGGGATGGGCATCGTTGCCACTCTCAGTGGGCGCGTGAGTAAATTTCGTGTTTCCAAGGTGTTAGTAGACCTGTAAGCACTGCATGTTATAACCGGGAGGGGGCTGTATTTCTCTCCTGCTGGAATGCGAGATCCGAAACGACAGTTTAGGGGTTTCCGTTTCCGGTTATCTCCCCTGTGGGGAGCCGCCCCAACCGGAACAAGCTCTAAGCCCCCCACTGGTCTCCCGACTTGTGTGGTAACGTAGTGGTTGTAAGTGTGTAAGGGAAGAGGGGGGATCAGGAATAAGGAAGGAAAGATCGGGCGCGGTCGTTACCGTTTGTCAAGGCACTGCCCAAACTACAGCGCTTGATTTTGATCGGAGAAATCACGAAAAACTACGGATCAGAGCAGCCGACTGATTCCGACCTGGCTACGTTGCTAGAAAAACCTCTATCGTCGGGACCCGAGCCCTAGAGGTCTAAAATGTTGCAATAGCAACATTTCAAAGCTCTAGCGCTCCAAAACATAGGACGAGATAACGAGCTTTGGGAGATGAATGAAATAGTCATGGGTAAGTAATAAACAAATAAATAAACCATTACGATTAATATATTGCTTGACAATCGAACTCTCTCAACCGCGAAATTAAAAGGTACATTTTTAAGTTGTTTTGTGAACAGTACCATCAAAAAATCTTTCTACATGTTATTGCGGTAATGAGTCGATTCCTTCATCAGGGGCACGAAAAATGTAAAGTGTCAAAATCTGTAGCATATTAACTGAAGGAAATCGTTTCATTTAATCTGGAACAGATATCTTCTTATTATAAAATGTGGCCAAAAACCTCGTTGCTACCTTTATTCATAATGCAACGTAATATAGTACATAAACAGGGGTAGGGATTCTGTAACTAGAAAATGTGCAAAGATTGTGTTTCATTCCCGTAGATGTCACACTCATTTTTAAATTTTTTTGACGTTTTTGCGTTCAATAAATAAATAAAATAAGTTTATGAAAAATGTTGCATAAACATATTCATCTTTCATCTGATCACCTCGACCTTGTCCTTCCTCTGTTCCTCCAACCTGTTCTTGGCACAATACTGTTGTTTCATACGTGCATCTGTCTTGCTGTAATCTGATAACATGTCAGGCCAAATGCCATTTCGTTACGCTTGCTTGGATCACTGTATCTGTTATTTTAGGTTTTGCTCTTATTAACTCACTATTAATTTTGTCTTTTAATGTTATGGAAATTATGTAGGAAAATATGTATTCCTTTTTTCTTTGACATCTTCATAGAGTGGTTTTGTTTGCCTCCGTTAATGATCAAGGCCTTATCTATGGATCATGTGTCAATCCTTTTCTTTTTATGAAATAAAAAAGGCAGCCGGTATCACGTGGCCAGAATTCGCTCAAAACCGAACTATTTGG
Source organism: Teleogryllus oceanicus (assembly GCA_964035755.1). NCBI lineage: Eukaryota > Metazoa > Arthropoda > Insecta > Orthoptera > Gryllidae > Teleogryllus > Teleogryllus oceanicus. The sequence continues at coordinate 49,650,679 of CAXIVR010000006.1, forward strand.
AGAAACGCTACATCCATAAGACAGAAGAAAAGAAGTAAGACACAAGAAGACAAAAGAATATAAAAAGACTTAAGAACACAAGACAAGAACGCAAAAGGAATGAAGGAGGAAATCGCTGGATCACGCCGAACCAGTTGGACTAAGAACTGTGAGCTGTGAATTATGGCTAAGAATTGTGTTGTGTAAATTTTAATTGGAGAACCTAACCATTTCGTACCAAGAAATAGTTATTACTTTCCCCTATATCAGAAGGTTAAGCAACAATAACTACAACAACAACAACAACAATAATAATAATAATAATAATAATAATAATAATAATAATGATAATAATTCTGGAGCGGTGGCTCAGTGCATTAACTGATGTCACTTCATTGCCTCTGATCGGGAGGGCCTAGGGTCGAGTCACGATGCCAGCAGGATTTTCGATACTAGCTTTTCAGCTTGGTCGAATTCAGTCGCTGTCTGGAGGAGCGTTCTAGCGGCCGGCTGCTCTGATCGGTAGTTTCCCGTGGTTTCTCCGATCAACACCAGACAAATGCCGGGGCAATACCCTAACATACGGGCCATGGGCACGCACTACACTACCACACGTGCCGGGAGAGCGGTCAGGAACTTAGAATTTGTTCCGGCTGGGGCGGTGCCCCGCTGGTGGGAGATACCTGGTTTGGGGAAACCCCTTTAGTCGACGGTAGGTCGGCGCCGGATATCGCCACCCAGTGGAGAAGATCACTGCCACCGGCCGATGAAGAAACATGCACTAAACTTACGGGACTAATGACATCAGTAGTTGACGCGCTCGGAATCAATAACAACAACAACAAATATTGCCAGTCCGAATAACCGAGATCGGTAAGGCAGTAGTGCCGTGGCGATCTCGGACGGAAGGATCGCGGGTTCGAGTCCCGGGCGTGGGTGTGTTTGTGTATGTGTATTTGTATGTGTCGTCCATTCATCTTTCATTATCATCATCCCCCCAGGACTAACAACCCTTATATACCCGTGGGGTATAAAAATAGGATTCACCCTAACGCTGATCCCCCTGAGTAGTTACATGCAAGACTTGCAACTGGCCTATTCGCGAGCAAAAAAGCAATAATAATAATAATAATAATAATAATAATAATAATAATGATAATAATAAATATTCATCTTAAGAGGTTTTATTTGAATTAAGCCGAAATGCTAGCTTGACCATCCATCACAAAGAAGTGTTTCCTATGCACTTTCGTGGGAGTGGTTTGGTTTGCTTTTTTAGTGTTTCCGGGCGCGTCAACTGCTCTGGTCATTAGTCCCGTGAGTGTAGTGCATGTTTATTCTCGGGAGATGGCGGTGATCTTCCCCCCTGGATGGCGAGATCCAGCGCCGACCTACCGTCGGCTAGTGGGGTTTCCCCTAACCAGGACTCTCCCACCAGCGGGGCACCGCCCCAGGCGTACAAGCTCTAAGCTCCCGCCCGGTCTCCCGGAATATGTGGTAGTGTAGTGCATGTTAGTGTAAGTGTGTGTAAGGGGAGAGGAAAGGACTAGGAAGAAGGGGAAAGGAAAGATCGCGCGCGGTCCGTGGCCCGTTTGTTAGGGTGCTGCTCCGGCATTCGCCTGGTGTTGATCGGAGAAACCACGGGAAACTACCCCGGCGCCCAGGCAATGACATAGAATTCTCCTCCAGACAGCGACTGAATTCGCCCTATCTGAAAAGCTAGTGTCGAAAATCCTGCCGCCGTGGGGAGTGGGAGCCTAGGTCAGAGGGGCTGCAGTGACATCAGTTGATGAGCTCCCGGTTTGTGGGAGTGGTTTCGTCCCACTGTGGGCGCGGCGGCCCAGTTGCGCGCCCGCGCTGGGAGGCGCTACGCGGCGCCGCCGTCGCCGTCAGCACTTTCACCCGCCGCCGCCCTACTCCGTTCTGCGCCGCTCCGCTCTGCTCTGCTCTCCGCCACACCCCGCCCCGCCCCGCCCCAACACACCCAGCGCTGCCCCGCCCCGCCTCGCCCCACCCCGCCCCGCCCCGCCTCGCCTCGCCTCGCCTCGCCTCGCCTTGCCTCGCCTCGCCCCGTCCGCCCCGCCCCGCCCCTCCTGCACCGCCCCGCCCCCTCACCAAGCCACCCCGCCCGCCTCCCACCGACCCGGCCCGCCTGTCGCCCGCCACGCAGCCGCCCGCGCTCGCCCGCCAGTCGCTGCCGCCAACCCACCAGAATGCGCTCGCCGCGACCGCCGCCGCCGCCGCCGCCGCCCGACCTTCCAGGTGTGCGCTGACGAAACGTTGCGGCGGCACGCGCGGCAGCGGGCACTCGCCTTTCCGCCCACCAGTATTCTCAATCAAAACAATACATTGCGGACAGGTTTTCTCCGTGTTGGAGAATTCGTTTCCCTTGTTTTTGTTTGACTCCTGACTTTTGTTGCATTACGCAAAATCTTTTATGGATTACTCGGAGATTGATGTCGAACCAGCAGTGTCAACGTAACCTGTGACTCATAAGAAATGGTCTCTGCTCCATCAAACTTTGCTCTATTGTTTCGAGTTATTTTATGTATTCAATTATTCGAACATCGACAACTTCGGTGAATCTGACTGATAATTTTACTTTCTCCGGTCTAACACACCACATTAATGTGTGCGGTTTTCATCTTGACCTCCTTTGAGATCTTACGTATCTTACTTCACTCATAGAAACTTCATCTGTTGGATCTGATGCTGAACGAAGTCTGGGCATAGCTAGCTGACTGGTATGTACTACATAGCTCTCCATAAATGGATGTGGATAACAAAACACATTATTTAGGATGGAAAGAAAATGTAGAAAAGCAGAAGAACGAGCTTAAGTTTTAGTCTTATAAGGCACCTCAGTATCAGCCTTGAGAGAGACACTCCATGTCTAAAATTGTTCCATCCGCGTAGCGGATGAGTAATTATGGACACTTATGTCATAAACCCAATAGTTTTACACTTTCTTCTTTCTGCACAAGGAATCATAAATAAAATTTTTCTGACCTTGCATTTTTCTCAGATATGTATATATTAACCATAATATTCTAATAACCATAACATTCTTTAATCCATAATACTTTCACAAACGCTCATAATCTTTCTCCACAGTGTCCAATCACAAATTTTTTTTCTCTCACGACACGTTCTGACCATTTTCTTTGTTGATTCTCGTTCCTCTGCCCATTCGTTTCGTTGTTATGACATCCATCTCACATATTCTATGCCTTCAGTAGATCTTGACATTAATAACAGATTCATTACAATATGGACACTGAAATATCTCATTGTGTGTTTTGAAATAACTGAAAGATGAAAAATGTATAATCCAGTACATAATAAAGAAATAAAGTAAGTTCATTTCACATGTTCCAGTTTTTAAAAGATTATTTCTATTATCGATTCTTCAAGCACTCAAACATCTTCATCCTAAAAATATATGGTCATTTCAACATCAAAATATATGTAAAATATTATATTTCAATAATATTGTCTTTATCAGGGAACAATTGATATCAATAACAACCTTGCTGATAAGAAATACTGATATTAAATAACAGGTGGTTAAAGACCAAGGTCATGGTCGTTACTTTTATTAGAGGCTATATTCTGACAATAATCAAGTAAAATTAGAAATGAAAGTATTTTAAATATATTTTTGGCTCTTTATTGCTCTCCATTGCCAAAATTCCTTAATTGGAATTTCATCAATTTTAAGTAAACAACTCTACAGATATTGATGCGATAGTTTCCTTCTCGGATTGGGAAGCTTCTTCATCTCAGGTTCGAATAGCGATTGACCTCAGACTATCCTGTCGAGAACTCAAGCAATCACCAGGCGCATTTGCTTAAAAGCTATTAAACTTATAAAATAGTTATTATAATTTCGTTATTACGTTTCTACATTACGAGAGAATATTTTCTGTTCTTCAGAGTCTTTCGATATGGATGAACTTAATTTGATATCCCATCTCTGTCCTTTGCACGGGGAGCGGTGGCTCAGTGGATCAACTAATGTCACTGCAGTGCCTCTGACCGGGAGGTCCTAGGTTCGAGTCCCGACAGTGGCAGGATTTTGTACACTAGCTTGTCAGCTAGGTCGAATTCAGTCGCTATTTGGAGAAGAATTCTAGCGACTGGCTGCTTCAATCGGTAGTTTACGTGGTTTCTCCAGTCAAAACCAGGCGAATGCCGGAGCAGTATCCAAACAAACGGGTCACGGACCGCGCGCGATCTTTCCTTTTTCTTCCTTGTCTATCCTCACCCCTTACACATAGACTTACACCAACATGCACTACACATGCCAGGACACCGACATCGGGGACTTAGAACTTGTCACGGCTGGGGCGGTGCCCCGCTGGTGGGAGATACCTGGTTGTGGAAACCCCGCTAGTCGGCGATAGGTCGGCACCGAATCTCGCCATCCAGTGGGGAAAGATCACAGCCACCTCCCGATGAAAAACATGCACTACACTACCCGGGACCTCAGTAGTTGACGCTCCCGGAATCAGTAATCAATTAATTCATCAACCAATCTGTCCTGTGCGCTGGCACTTCTTTCAACGCAAGGGATAAAGGTTGGGCAGAGCGCCTTGCTCCGGCGCCGCGCGCGGTGTGGCGCCGCGGGAGCCGCGGGCGAGCAAGCACGCGAAGGCCGCGCGCTCGTTATTCCAAATACGCTGCGGCTGACCCTCGCGAAACGGACGGCCGCACTTAGCAATGCGTTCCAAAGCCAACACATTATCTCCAATCAAGGTAGGTGTCCATTATTTGTATTCAAACCGCCTTTTGCCTTGCTGAGTTGCCCGTGTCACTTTTATTTATTTATTTATTTATTTATTTATTTATTTATTTATTTATTTATTTATTTGTTTGTTGTTTGTTATTTATTTATTTATTTATTTATTTATTTGTTGTTGTTGTTTATTTGTTGTTATTTATTTGTTGTTGTTATTTATTTGTTTATTTATTTGTTTGTTTGTTTATTTATTTATTTATTTGTATTTGTTATTTGTTGTTTGTTTGTTGTTTGTTGTTTATTTATTTATTTATTTATTTATTTATTTATTTATTTATTTATTTATTTATTTATTTATTTATTTATTTATTTATTTATTTAACGTCAAAAAACAGTTAAAACTACGTATGACGTGCTATGGGGAAAAGTGAATTGTGTGCACATTTTCAAAATTCTGTGATCTCTACACTAAGTCATATACTACTTAAATTTTGAATTTTGAAAGGGAGAAAAAAAACAAAAAATTCTCATATAATAAAATCTATCTTCAAGGATAAATAAGCAATAAATTTTGGCTCTTATTACTTCCTGTCATAACAACTTGATAATTTAGATCATGTAACACCTGAATTCAGAAGACGTGCACAGAAAATGAAGTTACATTTATGTCCAGAAGCAAAACAAGGGGCCATCTCAGCATTTGCTCAATGGATCAGGGAAACTGGACGAAAAACCTGATCGAGATGAGCTTGTGGGCCCGAATCCGAGGGATGGCCGTTATGTTACCTCGAATCAGATAACACGCTCGTTTCGAAAGTATGTGTCTCTCTGACATTATGTTAATGATTGCTTTCTCGTCGATATGTCGCCGATGCACAAGAAAAGTGATTCATTTGCCCAGAGATCGATTTTATCCTGAGCGGATCTATTTATTTCGCGACCAAAGAAAATGTCTTGCATTCTGTCTTCATGAAATTGTTGCAAGTAAAAGTAGACACTTTTCGAGGGTACTGACAATAATGTATTGTATAAATTGTCCTTCTTCTTCTTCTTCTTCTTCTTCTTCTTCTTCTTCTTCTTCTTATTATTATTATTATTATTATTATTATTATTATTAATGTCTATATTATTAAACATAAAAACCAGTTCCTTTTTAAATTTAAGACATTCAGATTTCTTTTTCTGTTTCAATTCACAACAGTTGGATTTAACTACGTTTCGGCTATTATCTTCTAGCCATTTTAGGCCTCTGGTTTAAAGAAAAAAGTGTTACAATTTATAATACTGTTTTTTCTGTATTACCTGCAGTATTATAAATTGTAACATTTCGTGTTTCCGCCAAATCCAACTGTTGTGAATTGAAGCAATAGAAAGAAAAAGAAATCTGAATGTCTTAAATTTAAAAAGGAACTGTTTTCATAAATGTATAATAATGTCTTCATAGTCAAAGTGCATATTCCAGCGGATTCCAGAGTGAGTCAGAGGATCGAAAGAAGAAAAAAGGAAAGAAAATCGAAATATAACGGAAAGACCGGAAACAGCATAACAGTTGTGTCGTTTGTTTTTTAGTAATATAATGACCATACCCAGAGTTCTGACAAAAGACCGGCCGGTGCATTATTGACAGTGATGCCAGTCAAGCTGCAAAATACCGTACTACTGCTCAATGAGCCAAAAAAACAAATAATAGATTATTTTCTAGTTATGTGGATATCGTGTTAAAATGAAATTGATAAGAGACATACTACGACAAAATGCATTAGATAAGTCTAACTTTCTCGGGTCAGTATTTGCCCCGCCGCCTTATCTTATAGCCGAGAACGCATCTCTAACTCGTGGCCTTTGCAGGCTCTGCAGGCAAACGCGATCTCTCAGATCGTGAGACTAAATTGGCAAGCGCCCTCCGCTGCTCGAAGCCCGCGATGAAGAAACGAGAGTGCAGGCGCAACCTTTGCGAGGATTTGAGAAAGCTAGGCCAAGCATACAGGAATTACATGTAAAGAAAAACAATCAATTCAAAGTACGAACAGTGTCGCATTCGTTTTCTACAGAACCAGGGTGTTTGCTTTTGTATTACAAAAGACCACAAAACTCCCCGAAGATAGTACAACAGACTCCCCCATTGAGCACTACTGAATCGGTTTGAATCGAGTTCTAGCTCCAGTAATACTCAGTACGACCGAATAATGAATCATACGAGTTGAATACCCGCAGAAAGGCATGTAATAGCCCATTCCACATCATCTGTGCTCAACTGTGATGGAATATTTTAATTATTTATTTAGTATTTCCACAATAATTGATCCGTTTGTGATCCGAAAACTATTCTCATATAAATCATATAAAAAAAGGTAGTACAGTCAACTACGGTTATAGTGAACATCTGGGGACTAACATTTTGGTTCACTATAACCGGATGTTCATTATATCTAATGACATCAAAATTAAATAGAATTTATCCATGACGATTGATTTTATTAATATAGAGGTATAGCAAAATACGTGAAAAGCACGAACTGAAAATTCCGGAATCTTTATTTGTCCTTAAAAATAAATTATTTGCTTCCTACATTTTTCATTAGTAATTTCTCCAGATCATTCTCCAAACTTCGTGTTCCCTCCATTCTTGATTTTGCTTTGTCCTCTTGTGTCGAAGTATCGTAATGCACTTAGTGTAAATGCCTACTTAGAACTCAACACGCTTTGGCCTGCGGAATATCAAGTAACACCAAGCTTGATACTGAAAGAATAAATCGCACGCCAGTTGTAGCCCACGCAGAACTCGACGTTTGTTCCCGCAGTGAAGATGAGAGCATAAGGTCATCACTCATCAGTAAGGTCCCACATTGCGGGTCCGCTACCTTCTCCTCAGGGGATACTTCTTCGATAATGACCTATAACAGACGATATTTTTTTCTAGCTTCCTGATGGAATTTGCGGCTCTGAGGCGATAAATTGTTTTTCCAGGAGGGAATTAATTTCCTGGACGTTGTATCTCCTACTTTCACTGTAGCAAAGGTTCAAGTTAACTATAACCGAATTTTCTTATGCTTATTTGTTGGGTAAGTGAAACGGGATCATTGACTTAAGTTCACTATAACCGAGGTTTCACTACATCCGAGTTCACTATAACCGAGTTTTCAGTACATCCGAGTTCACTATAATGGAGGTTTCAGTACATCCGAGTTCACTATAATCGAGGTTTCAGTACATCCGAGTTCATTGCAATCGAGATTTCAGTACATCCGAGTTCACTACAACCGAGGTTTCAGTACATCCGAGTTCACTATAACCGAGGTTTCAGTACATCCGAGTTCACTATAACCGAGGTTTCAGTACATCCGAATTCACTATAATCGAGGTTTCAGTACATCCGAGTCCACTATAACCCAGGTTTCAGTACATCCGAGTTCACTATAACCCAGGTTTCAGTACATCCGAGTTCACTATAACCGAGGTTTCAGTATATCCGAGTTCACTATAATCGAGGTTTCAGTACATCCGAGTTCACTATAACCCAGGTTTCAGACATCCGAGTTCACTATAACCGAGGTTTCAGTACATCGAGTTCACTATAACCGAGAGTTCAGTATATCCGAGAGTTCACTATAACCGAGATTTCAGTACATCCGAGTTCACTATAATCGAGGTTTCAGTACATCCGAGTTCACTATAACCAAGTTTTCAGTACATCCGAATTCACCATAACCGGAGTCGACTGCGGTACGCAGACTCAAGAACTCTCTCCGGCCTCCATCGCAGTTCAAGGATCTTCGCTGCCTCCGAGCTAAATTTGTCGGCGGCGCGCCGCTCTGTGCCCGAGGCGTCTCCGGTCTGCGGCCTCCGCCCGCTCCCTCAGAGGGCGCTCCATTTGACAATTAACCCCATCAGCGGCGGCGGCGATGACGGCTGCAGCAGCGGTGTTGCCCGCCCGCTGCGCCGCCGACACAACCAGGCAGGGCGGGTCTCCCAGAGCACTCGACCGGTGAAACGAATGAGCAGGCCAGATTTACATATGGGCTGAACACGCTATAGTCCGGGGCGGCACGTTTTGAGGCGGCAAATTTTCTAAAAATTATAATATTTTGAATTTCAATGTCATGTTCGTTTGAAACAAAAACTAAAATTAACCCATGTTCTATCTTTGTCTGTCTTAGACATATCCCGTTTATGAAAGAGTGAGAAATCAGTTTTGGTACATCAGTACGGTATACACGCACATTTTTACACAAATCATAATTTATTTTTTATAAATAATATACATTTTCAAGGGGCGGCAAAACTGTTGGAACCGGGCGCGGTAGCTCAGAGCATCAACTGATACCACTGCAGCGCCTCTCACCAGGATGTCCTAGGTTCGAGTCCTGACGGCGGCAGGATTTTCGACACTAGCTTTTCAGCTAGGTCGAATTCAGTCACTGTCTGGAGGAGAATTCTAGAGACTGGCTGCTCTGATCCGTAGTTTTCCGTGGTTTCTCCGATCAACACCAGGCGAATGCCAGAGCAGTAACCTAACAAACGGGCCACAGGCCGCGCGCGATCTGTCCTTCCTCTTCCTTGTCCTATCATCTCCCTTACACACACACCACATATTCCGGGAGATCGGTCGGGAGCTTAGAGCTTGTCCCGGCTGGGGCGGTACGCCGCTGGTGGGAGATGTCTGGTTGAGGGGAAACCCCTTTAGCCGACGGTAGGTCGGCGCCGGATCTCGCCATCCAGCGAGGGAAAATCACCGCCATCTCCCGAGAAAAAACATGCACTACACTAACGGGATTAATGACCGAAGCAGTTTACGCGCCCGGAAACACGAAAAGATCAATCAATCAAAACTGTTGGAGTCCAGGGTGGCGACGTGTGTAAATCCGCCCCTGCGAATGAGCTTCTGAAAATCACCTGGCGCGATTGGGGCAGTGCCGGCGCTAGGCGTGGGCAGACCGCGCGATCGCCCGGGGCCCTGCAAGGCAAGGGGCCCGATGATGGGACCTGGTAGTAAAAATAGTCAAAAATTTAAAAAAATAGAACACAAGAAAATGGCTATCCTAATCTTATAAGGCGCGGTACAGTAGTGTGATATTTGATACAATTTTCAAATAAATGTGTGACTTAAATATGCAATTATAGTCATTACTCATAAGGTAGGACACAATGAAATGAATCAAATGATTAACATTAAAATGGGACCTAGTGAAATTCATATTTATAATATCATGTATTTAACAAATGATTTTATTGAAGTGATTTCACAAACTAAACTCAACACATTTTTTATAGCGTTTTAAGCTTACTGTGGAAATTGCATTATTTGATCACTAAATAATTTTACTTACAACTTATATTTAAAATATATATCCAAAATGGTTTTTTAGCTTAAACGTAATTTTTGTTATGTGATGAAATAAATAAAATAACTCGTGCAGTTTCTTGATACAACTTTAATATTTGATTTGGGGGCTGCATTTCAACATTGCCCATTTCAGCATTGCCCAGCATTGCCATTGCAGCATTGGATTGGGTCTTGGCTGCGTACAGGATGTTTGTGAGACTGTCATGGATATTACATAGGAGATCAAGTGATAAGCTTAGAGGTCTCATTTTCCTCCGGTCAACAAGAAAAAACGTCTGCGAAAATAAACATTTTCTGAAGAATATTTCTTTCGAAACACACTGTGCGCGGTGTGAGGTCTAATGACAAGCGACATGAGGACTTTGCGCTGTCGATTGCGCAGCAGTAACAAAGAAGTAACAAAGTCGAGAAAACTCGTAACAAAGAAGCAATTATCAGTGCTCACCCAAGTAAAAAATCCCTCACAACAAAAGCGTATTAGTATTTGCGAATTTCACTTTTCGTTCGCTTTTGCAGGTAACTCCAAACTAGTCCACTAAAAGCGTTTTATTCGATTTCAATGTCATTTTTGTGTCGCTGGTTGGTTGTTAGTGATTTCGGACGCGTCAACAGCTTAAGTCATTAGTTCCGTAAGTGTAGTATGCCTTTCATCGGAAGATGGCGGTGATCTTTCCCCGTTGGATGGCGAGATCCGGTGCCGACCTACCGCCGATTAGCGGGGTCTCTCCCTAACCAGGACTCTCCCACCAGCGGGACACCGCCCCAGCCGGGGCAAGCTCTAGACTCCCGACCGGGCTACCGGAATATGTAGTAGTGTAATGTATGTTAGTGTAAGTGTGTGTTTAAGGGGGGAGAGGATGGGGACCGACCAGGAAAGGCGCGGCCCGTTTGTTAGGATACTGCTGCAATGCATTCGCCTGGTGTTGATCGGAGAAACCACGGAAACGACCTAGCTGAAAAGCTAGTGTCAATTCTGCCGCCGTCGGGACTCGAACCTAGGACCTTCCGGTCAGAGGCACTGCGGTGACATCAGTTGATGCACTGAGCCACCGCTCCCAGTATTTTTGTGACGTCCAGTTATATGATGCGCAGAAGAACTCGACACGCGATACCGTGGCGTGCCGTAGAATCCCTCACCAAGCCATATCATGTGGCATCGCAACGTGATCTAATGTGACACCTTTTGACGTTGGTCCCTACACTTTGAAATCTTCACGACCGACCCATTTTCCCTGCATCGCAACCGTAAACATTTTACGAAGAGAAATAAACTTCCCGAGAAGAAAGTTCAGTTGTGGAAACGAGTTTGACGACTCCAAGAGATGGCAACCCGAAGGGAAATTAGAACAAGCATGATTGAAATTATATTCTTCGATGAAGTATTTTATGAAATCACAGTGCAGGTAGGACGTGTCAATTACACCGGTTTTCTTTCACAATAGGTCCAATGAAAATAAGCTCTCTCAAATGCCAGACTCCGCTACTGTTTCACTAACATGTACAGTACATCAGCATCTTTGAGAAAAATATATCGAACATACATTTCACAAACAAAAGGCATCAGTGAATTTTTGATTCCTTCAAAACGAATTTGAATATTATAAAAAAATAATCCTCAGTGATAATCTCTTCTGCAGCAAAACGAGATGGAAATGAAACATTACATTTTCGTAGGATAATCGCGAAGGTCAATCTGAGAATAGTGTAAGTTTTGGAGAAAATCCAATTTACTTGTGGGATCATCGGTGAGCGATTCCTTATTTTGTTCCAACATCCATCTGGCAAACGCAAATACTTCTTACTGTTGTGTACGTGATACTTTCGCCAACTCGAATCACCTAATATCTTATTCGAGAAACTATAACATCGAAAATTAGTTCTGTAACTTCGTGACATCAATGAAAACAAAAATTATTTGCCTGTCCGATGACAGAGATCGGTAAGGCAGTAGTGTCGTAGCGATCTCGAACCGAAGAGTCGCGGGTTCGAGTCCCACCTCGGGCATGGTTGTAATTGTGTTTGTCCCTTCACCATATCGGTTCAGCTTCATATTTACCATACCGTAAACTCCAATAGTGGTCGCTAATGACCTAGATGTTGATGCGATCTAAAAATAAAATATTTTATGCATGAAGATAATACAATGAATTATGTATACTGCGTTGTGCAAGTAATTTCATAATACGCGTTATTCCCACAATTGTGAGAACAATGATTCATTAGATAAACGGAAACTTTTCAAGTTCATGATCATGTCTTACCATCAGAAAGAAATTCAAGAATGACTAAACAATATTGAAAATGCGGTTTTAGGAAAAGCCCTATTTAGGCCCTATTGTTGTTCTGGTTGTTCTAGGTCGTTGGGTATCGTTTCCACAACTAGAATGTATGTCAAGTAGTTCCCGCTAGTATTGCCTCTGCGCTAGCTTTGCCTATGCGCTAGCTCTGCCTATTTTGTTCGGATCAGCTCGTTCGTTTTTATCCAATAAACAAAATCTTTAATTTCATTTATTGCGTGAAAGTGTCATCACAAACGTTTGCTGGTCATTCAATAAATTTTCATAAATATGTAACCTTCTTAAAAGCTTTAGATGTTGATATTTTGATTTGTATACTTCTTTTGATATTTTTCGTCACGTTCGATTATTAGCGTACTGCTCTCACATTCACCCGGTATTAACCGGAGAAACGGATGCAACGGAAAACTACGAATCATGGCAGCCGGATTTTCTTTCAAACCGCGGCTGATTTCGTCTTTGTTATTACTGACGAAAATCCACAATCTCCTGGACTCGAACCCAAGGACCTTGCGGTCAGAGTGGCTGCAGATGCGACAGTTGCTACGTTGAACCACCTCGGCTGGTGGAATATTCTTGAAAACATTTTTTTCGAGGCCATTTATCCATCCGACAGTCGGTTAGCATTTGCGTCCGGATGGGATGTATATTCGAAAATACACTGAGATACCATCACACCTGGACTCCAACTGTGATTCGACGCATAACCTCTGATGTGGGGTCGGCAGAACGCGAGGCCCTCCTCGACAACACGTACCTGAGAGGCAACAGACAAACAACCACGCTCTAGAAGAGGCTCGAACGCGCGACCCTTCGGTCGGAAGCGCTGTCGTATACGCTCTGAACCACCTAGACCATCCAGATCTGCTTTAAAAACATTACTCGTGTTATACTGCGGTTTTCACAGAGTTGCGTTTGAAGGATACCAGGTGTTTCGGTGTCATCCATTCGGAAGGCTGAACGCCATCATGATGACTTCACGGTAGTGAAGTGTAAGGTCCCGATTCGACGAAACACAAAACAGCTGATATCCCTCAAACGCAGCTCCGTCTTTACAATCTCTTCTGATGGCAGATGCAGGAGAATTGGCATACGGGACCACTTACGCCAAAGACCCAGAGTTTTGTTTTATTTGTTTTACATGTTGCTTAAAACTGATTTAAATATTTAAAATTGTATTTAAGTAATATTGTATAAATCAATATATATATATATATATATATATATATATATATATATATATTACAAAAAATAATACTAACCAAATGTAATAACAAAGTTATTACTTAACAAAAGTTTAAGTTTATTATTTGACTAAAATCTATGATGGCCCCCTTCCGCAATGATAGGCTGGATCAGCCCCTGGGTAATTCAGGGCGTTTTAGTGAGATGGTCGCCATCGCCGGCCGCCGGACGTCGCGGGTCGCGTCGCGTCGCGTCGCGTCGCCGCCCGCACGCCCGCAGCCGGACGAGCCTCGGATTGCGCCGCGCCGGGCGTCGCGTGCAGCGGACGCGAAGGACTCCGACACCGCTCGCCCCTCCCCCTCCTGTTCCACGCCCCGCGCCGTTGCACAGCTGTACAGTGGTCCAACGCCTGCGCAGACCGGGCGAACGCCCTCCGCATTCAGCGTTCAGCGAAGTGGCCGGAAAAATATCATAAACCATGTGCGCCTGTACACGCGAGATGGTCCGTAGCAACTGACGAACCCGGAATCAAAATCAATCAATCAAAAGCAATGATATTGATCGCACAAATGTGGAAACTCAAGGACTGCAAATAAGTCCTGTATTTATGTGGAAATGTGAATGAAAAGACGTGTTGATGCCATATTGTCGGTGCACAGTAATAATTCTACATCTAAAAGACAGTCATTTAGCTGAAAATGTGGTTATTCTGACTGGAGTTGTTCATTTCTCGGGCAAAGACAAAGTATTGTACAAAGCTGATACACGGAGAGTGAAATGAAGAAAAATCCCCCCCCCCCGCCACCTACATTTTCTGTAACTATTAATTTTAACTTGTCACGATACTTTCCAACAAAAATATTTTCGGATATCGTTATAAGGAATAAATTCGTGTCCCTGTATGAGCTGAGTATAGCCTACGACATTTTACAAAATCTGTAATGTGACACATTGGACCGAAACATTTTGAATTTCCACCCCCATTTCTCTGGGTCCGCCCCAGAGTGTGCGTGTATGTATTTGGCATTTTAGGGTGGGATTAATCCGACTTTAGCCAGGTAGCGGTGTTCCAAGCATGGACCCCGTTTTCACTCATTATCCACGTCTGCGAGTAAGAGAGACATGACGTACTTCCATTATCTTTCCTACCTTACTTGGCCTGCTCGATCTTTCTTTCGTCACACAACTATAGAAACTGAGACGATTTGTATTAGAAAGCCACAGAATCATTTTTGTCGCTGCCGGAAATCCAACACGGGACCGTAGTACCCTAATCATGGGCCCGAGGACTAAAACAGATAATAAATAATATCAAAAACGCTCTTGTTTATAGAGAATTAAAAAATAACAAAATAAATTTACCCAATTGAAAATTACAAATTTACCCCAAAAAAATTGAATTAAAAACTAACAAAATAAATAAATAATTCTCTTGCATCTGAATGTAGTACTAGCTACTTTAATAAATGAGCTGCGAAAATACAAGCATGAAAAAATTCATCGAATACTCTGTTATGGTGTGTAAAAGTTAAGTTTCTCCCACGTTCAAGTAATTATTTACTATGTAAATTGAAAATAATTTTTCTTTAAATTAAAAATGCATGTATGTATGTGTCTTATTAATTTTTTTCATACTTAAAACTTGCAATTTAATGAAATTTAATCGTGAGGGTACATTAAACTATTAACCATGAGTGAGAAGTACAATCTCTACAAAGTTAGAGAATCTCTGGCCTAGATGGTCGGTACACTTTTAAAACCACATAACAGATCCTGGATGATTCTATTATGAGGGAAGGTTGACATCAGCCATTCAAGTTGTCTGTCTTCCAGACGAGCCTCATTAGTGACTTTCTTTCAGAACGAATACAGCGACGAAAATACGCATCCATTTAGAGACATAGTACGTCAATAAAAGACCTGTTGCGTCGCTGCGTTTATTACTCCAATGATTCTCCGTGAAGTAAGTAAAAATTGCATACCCATTATGTTTTTTATTTCAAAAAAACTTTTAAAATTTGGCGTAAATAGT
The DNA here is from genome assembly GCA_964035755.1 of Teleogryllus oceanicus. Classification (NCBI taxonomy): domain Eukaryota; kingdom Metazoa; phylum Arthropoda; class Insecta; order Orthoptera; family Gryllidae; genus Teleogryllus; species Teleogryllus oceanicus. The sequence continues at coordinate 49,666,257 of CAXIVR010000006.1, forward strand.
TCACATGATGTGGAAATGTGTGTGATAAAAATCATATATACCAGCGGTGAACTTGTGCATATACCTATTTTTCGTCTTATATTCATGTTAATGAAAATGGATTGATTCACATCCATTTATTAAAAACAATTTTGGGTGAAGAGAAAGAAAATGTAAAAATGTTGAAAGAGTAGATTGATTGATTGTTAGTGATTCCTAGCGCGTCAACTATGGAGTTCATTAGTCCCGTAAGTGTAGTGCGTGTTTTCATTGGAAGGTAGCTGTGTTATATCTCCGCTGGACGGCGAGATTCGGCGCCGACCTAGCAGGACTAGCGCTTTCCCCCAACCAGGTATCTCCCACCCTATTGCCCCAGCCGGGACAAGATCTAAGTCCCCGACTGGTCTCCCGCGGCATGTGGTAGTGTTGTGAATGTTAGTGTCAGTGTGTGTGTAAGGGGTGAGGTTAGGAAGAGGAAGAGGAAAGAAAGATCGCTTCTCCAGACAGCGACTGAAATGGACCTAGCTGAAACGCTAGTGTCAAAAATCCTGCCGCCGTCGGGACTCGAACCAAGGACCTCCCGGTCAGAGGTACTGCATTGATATTAGTTGATGCACTGAGTCACCGCTGACAATTTGAAAGAGTAGAAAATATTTTTTTATAAAAAGTTTTTTTTCTGCTATCTTGTTACATATCTATCATTTCCACGGCGAAGTGGAGCAGTCTGCCGCTTCACGAGGCAGCCGCGTGCGCCGATGACTAGTGGCCACTGGGCCGAAGCCCCGATTGCATCTCGGGAGAGCAAAATGTGGAGCCACGAATGTAAACGAGGATATTCGAGCAGGCCAGCGGGTCGAGCAAAATTGTCGAGCGAACCGATCGGTCTTTCTTGGCGCAAAGCTTTAATACGGCATTTGTCAGAAATTTAATTATTTTTATTTTACAGATGTTTAAGGTGAGTATTCGCATAAAATGCGTTCGTAATTACACGTCGGACAGACTCTAGAACGTTTTATGGTAACGTGAGACCGGAGACCCGAGCCTCGTTTTCAACTTGGACACACGTATCGAAGCGTAACAATTCCGCGGGAAAACTTCTGATTGAAACACTCCTAACCAATGAAAATGACTTGTGTCTCTGGAGAGCACAAGTTTTCAGATCGATTATTATTATTATTATTATTATTATTATTATTATTATTATTATTATTATTATTATTATTGATTCCAGGCGCGTCAACTACAGAGGTGATTGGTCCCGTACGTGTAGTGCATGTTTCTTCATCGGCCGGTGGCAGTGATCTTCCTCCACTGGATGGCGAGATCCGGCGCCGACCTACCGTCGACTAGGGGTTTCCCAAACCAGGTATCTCCCACTAGCGGGGCACCGCCCCAGCCGGAACAAATTCTAAGTCCCCGACCGGTCCGGCACGTGCAGTAGTGAAGTGCGTGCCCGTGGCCCGTATGTTAGGGTATTGCCCCGGCATTTGTCTGGTGTTGATCGGAGAAACCACGGGAAACTACCGATGAGAGCAGCCGGCCGCTAGAATTCTCCTCCAGACAGCGACTTAATTCGACCTAGCTGAAAAGCTAGTATCGAAAATTCTGTTGCCATCGGGACTGGAACCTAGGACCTCCCGATCAGAGGCACTGAAGTGACATCAGTTGATGCACTGAGACACCACTCCAAGTTTATTATTATTATTATTATTATTATTATTATTATTATTATTATTATTATTATTATTATTATTGTTATTACTACTATTATTATTACTATTATTATTATTGTTGTTATTGTTGTTGTTGTTGTTGTTGTTGTTGGTGGTGGTGGTGGTGGTGGTGTTGGTGTTGTTTAGCCTCCCGATATAGAGAAAAGTAATAACTATTTCTTGGTAAGAAATGGTTAGGTTCTCCAATTAAAATTTACACAACATAATTCTTAGCCATAATTCACAGCTCACAGTTCTTAGTCCAAATGGTTCGGCGTGGTCTAGTGATTTCCTCCTTCATTTCTTTTGCGTTCTTGTCTTGTGTTTCTTAGTCTTCTTATAATCTTTTGTCTTCTTGTGTCTTACTTCTTTTCTTCTGACTTATGGATTTAGCGTTTTTCCAAATGGTTCGGTTTTGAGCTAATTGTGGGCTCGTGATACCGGCAGCCTGTCTTCGTATCCGTTCGTAGCTCCGCATTTTGCTCTCCCGAGACACAAGTCGGACCCACTGCCCAATGCCATGTGCGCGGTCGAGCGGCGCGTGCCCTTTCGAAGTCGCAGCGGCCTCACATCCTCCCCCTCCCCTGCCGCCGCAGCAGGCCGTTCAGTCTCCCCCCACCACCACCACCACCACCACTCGCACGCCTTACACGGCCCATTGCTCGCTGCTCTTGTTGAACGGTTACGATCTACAATTGAGTCGCTTCCACAGGGGCTTGCCGTCTACGTTGTTGCTCGCGAAGACTGCTACTGAAGCTTCGTAAACAGAATTGGAAATATTGGCTGTGTATGTCCTGAGAGTAGCGGATTGTGTCCCACTTACACAATTGCAGGGGATGGGCTGAAGCCTTTGTGGTAGTATTGTTTCATTTACAAGGCACCATCGACTTGAAATCTCGCATGAGTGCTACTACTGGAGAGGGATACCTCCTTCTTCTCCTGACATGCTTCTCAAGCAGACTCAAGACGAAAAAAGATGAAGTTGATATTATGATGGAGGGGTAACAGACTCATATGCAACCCGCAACACCATCTTACCGTTACCTTCTTGAATAACTGAGATGATGAATCCTCCAAGTGTTAAAGATCGGTTTTTCCTGTTGAAGGTCGGGTTGTCGACCACCCAGTTACAAGTTTCCACGATTAAGAGAAACTCGGTCATAAGAAAGCGTGTATTATCACGTCCAAATACAATGAAACAATCAAGTCTTCAAATTTTAGCAGTATTGTTAGAGAGTAGAAACAAAATAAGGATACAACAGTTTTTATTTTACAAATAGCTTTAAAATAATGAATTCGATAAAAAATAGACAAGATACGAAAATGGCAGACGTAAATCGCCTCCATTGTCTTAAATTTTATTCTCATTACCAGTAGAAAATAATCTTTGTTTTTTGTTTATGCTTATTGCCTTCATCCTGCCGCACAAAAAATATTACTATCAATTTACAGTACGTGTAACTATCTATTAAATTATCTGTCGATCACATATCGCCAACATTACCTATTGATATAAATACGTACTTAAAGATACCAACACAGTGTTTAGCTCGTAAAGGTGACTTCATTCCAAAATGACTACACAGGATTTATATTTACTAATGAAACATGCGACTAAAATCGCTGAAACGCTTCACTTCCCTTTCATTCTGCATTTTCAGAATTTTTAATATTGATCTTCACTAAAGTTCTATTTCTCAGGCAACCAAATTGATATTGCAAATTCCTTTCTTTGAAATAGTCTGAGGCCTACCCTCCTCTAAATCTACGTTGGCTAGGCCCATCACGAATTATGTGAGGGCGGGTCGTGGGTTCCCCTTCTCTCTCAACCGGCGGCCGATGCACAACGGTTGCGATAGGAGAAATTTCGGACTCTAAGCAGGGAAGTTATGAGAAATTTAGATACAAATTCAAAACAGAACTCCCTATGGTTCTCATTCCTCATTCATCATTTATTCTTCTCATTCCTTCCTGACAACCTTGAACGGTGCTTGCTTTCGCCCTGGTTGCTCCAGTTGCGGAGAATTCTAGAAGCCGGCCGGCTGCTTTGATCGGTAGTTTCTGTGGTTTCTTCGATCAACACCAGGCGAATTCCGGAGCAGTACCCAAACAAACAGGGGATCTTTCCTTCCCCTTCCTTGTCCTATCCTCATCCTTTACTTACATACACTTGCACTAACATATACCACACTACCACACATGCCGGCAGACCGGTCAGGAGCGTAGAGCTTGTCCCGCTTGGGGCGGTGACCCGCTGGTGGGAGATACCTGGTTGTTGAAAAACCCCGCAAGCCGACGGTAAGTCGGTGCCGGATTTCACCATCCAGCGGGGGAAGATCACCGCCACTTCCAGAGGAAAACAAACATGCATTACATTTACGGGATTAATGATCTTAGCAGTTGACGTGCCCGGAATCATTAATGAATCAATCAATCCAGTTGCGAAATTATTGTTAGAAGTTCTTTAAAAATTAAATATCTTGTAAGTGGATGAGTATTTCGCGCGTCAGTTCACGTAAACCACTTTCGTCTCGCCAATGTAGTGCGTGTTCTACTCAGAAGGTAACGGAGTACCTTTTCCGCTGGAACGTGAGATTCAGCGCTGGCATATAGTCATTTTGCGGGGTTTCCCCTTCCAGGTCTCCACCCATCGGAACACCGCCCCGGTCGGGACAAGTCCAAGTTCCAGACTGGTCTCCCGATGTGTGTGGTAGCATTGATGTGTGTGGTAGTGTGGTATTGCACACACAAGTGCGTGGTGTGATGTGTGCGTTGAGGAAGGTTGAGGATGGGAAGAGCGCACCTTCTCCATGGACCATTTGTTATGGCATAGCTCTGGATTTATAACATTTAAAGGAGATTTAAATGGAAGTTTCAAACGGATTGAATTTGTTTTGGTCGCGAATTGGCCATCCGAGGACAACGCGAATGTGTCATTTGTACCCACCGAGGCCCAGCCATATTCTCTCTGGGTCAAGTACACGTGACCTTTCTTGGATGGGGGAATCATCATTTTTATGCTGAATCTATTTTTACACCCCAGCTTTGTTACCTCTGGAGGGATTAAGTATGAGATGATGATAATGTAGGCCAATCACTAACATACAAACACACAAACAAGCCCGATGGGGGGGGGTCCAACCCACGTTCCTTCCGCCCTAGATCGCCACGGCACTACTACCTTAGCAATCTCAGTTATCCGAATCGGGCAAACGAATTGAATTATTACATTTAAAAGTATTTTTGTGTGTTTTACACAACGGATACCACTGGCATCTGAATACTCGTATTATTCATGTTACAGAAATTAATGTTTCGACTAGGCTTCAGCTTTTGGCATCATAACAAGCAAAAACAATTAATACCCTCCCCATTTAGTTTTTAAATCAATAGCAAATTTTTAAAACCGCAAATGTAAACGATGTCTGCAAGCAAAGACGTGAATAGGGAATGGGAAACTGGTCTGATTGCAATTCCAGTATTCTTCTCAATTACGAGATGAATGCCGATGATAATTAAAAAAAACTATCACAATGGGCTGGTTATTACACTGGGCTGCTCTATCAAATTTTACCTTCCAAACTTGTTTTTGTTGACTTCTTTAGTACGAGTTGCAGGCGAGTCGAAGCTACCTTTCTCCAGTGAGCTGCCGTAGCATAACGCGTTCACAAACGAGCTTTTTCTCGATCGGGCCGGCTGAGCTACCAGAGAGGCCTTTCATATGATTTCACTCTGAGACCAGATGGTATGTCAGTTTACAATGTTATCGTCGACTTACGTCATCCTTTGAGTAGAAAAATTTCCGGAAAGATTTGCAGATGGCTGCGCGTATCTTTTTATTACATACGAGTTCAGACAGTTGTAAATTGTTATCCGACAGCTGATAACATACATTCGTGAGGAGTATCTTAAGCACTTGACGATGAAGTTGAATGTATATGGATAGAGATCAAAATTGTCCTTTGAATAGGCCATAAGAACAATGATATACAAAAATTCATGAAATAGAATGTACATATATAGTACTAGCTAAGATCTCACGAATGTATGTTGCTCCAGGCTGTCCCGAATAACATTACAACTGTCTGAACTCGTAATAATGTACGCCTGTATCTATTCCAGAAAAATTCCCTACCTCCCAGAGATGATAAATCGGCACAATAACTGTGTAAACTGACATACCTCTGTCTCAGAAATAATCATATGAAAACCTCTCTGTAGCTCAGCTCATCAATCAGCTCGTTTGTGTTGCAGTGCTCTTACGACAGCTCACTGAAGCCAACTCGGCTGCCTGCAGCTCATACTGCAGCAAGCGCTGGTTGAAGGTAAAGTTGATAGGCTGGCCAATGTCTTATTGTGATAGTTTTAATTATCATCGGCATTCATCTCATGTTGAAGAATACTGGGAGTACAATCTTTATTACATTGCATGTTCTTTTGCAGTTTTATCGTTGTTAATTTTAAATTTGCTATTATTAAAAAACTAAATGAGAGAGTAATAGTATTTTGTGTAAAAAGCGAAACTGAATCAACATTATTCTGTAACATGTGTACAATGTTCAGTAATATCGACAATAATAAAACACACAAAAATGCACATCTTAACAATATTCATTACTTATTTAAATAGCTAGTATAAATGGCAATAACATGGTATCGAAAAACTTGTTTATGTTTATACTTGTGATAACTATATATGTCTCGCCTCCGAAGGTAACAGAGATGTAGCTAGATTCGGCGTAAAAATGATGATTCCCATCCCAGAAGATGCGTACTGACGGAGAAAAGGCGCGGAGCTCGACGGCGTGTTTACATTCTTTGTTGTCTCGGATGATTCACGACCAAATGATTCGGTGTTTGAACGTCTTTCAGCAAATATTATGAAATCGAGCTGCCTCTGTAACAAATGGTCCGTAGAAGGTCCATAATCTCGGCGGCTTCACTCAACGCCACCGCACTGTGACATGCCACACTTGCCACGCATCCGGTAACACCACGCACGTCGGGAAGATGATGCGAACGGACTTATGTTAGCGTGTTCCGATGGTGAAGTGAAGAAACACGAAATATTTATATTACTGGCGCTGGCTCACGTTCAGCGAATCGTTACTATTGGTAGAGTACGCCTATTGAACGAGTGACGACGGCATATCGCACAAGACTATTTGAACACCAAAAACTCTGGCGGCTGAATTGATGAACTATTGTGTTCCGGGCGTAACTGTAGATCGTATCCGTAAAATGCGTAAATATTCTTTCTGGAAAGTGGCAGTGATCTTCCCCACAGATGGTGGTAGCACCCGACGCTGCAGAATTTCAGCGCAACCAGGCCCATCTCCCACCGGCGGTGCCGCCCAGCTGAACAGCGACCCGATGCTGTCTGGCTATGGCTGTGACAGTATTGGTATATGTTGAGTACTACGAAGTGTATGTGAGACGAGAATAGAGACAAGGAAGGAAGAAAGATGTTTCTTTGGTACTGCTAGAATGCCAGTATTGACTCGAAAGCCGCAAGCTACCGATCCTTTCTAAATTACTCGCAGCTTCTTAACCGGAACTAAAAGGAAAAACGGAAGAAACAAACGATAGATAACTCTTGTTTTAATTGTATCTGAGCCTCTCATAACTCCCTGTAGAAGTCGAAACTCTTTCTATCACAACAGTTGTGCGCTATCGACTCATGGTCGTGATGAACTAACGTAGGCAGAGGAGAAATTGCCTCAGACTATTTCAAAGAAAGAAATTTGCAATATCATTTATTTGCCTGAATGAGAAACAGTGAATCAACTATTAAAGTGCGAAAATACGAAATGAAAAGGGAAGTGGCTTGTTCAGCTTGTTTAATCTCATCATTTCATTATTAATAAATCTGTGTGTCATTTGAATAAGTCACCTTTACAACTAAGCTTACTGTGTTAATGTCTTTAGAGCCACGTATTTATATCGGCCAGGCTGTTGGCGACTATAACTGATCGACAGTAATTAATAGACATAGTTACACGTGCTGTAGAATGACAGTAATATTTTGTGCGGCAGATGAACAACAACTGTAAACAAAAACAGGTAACCTCTACTGGCTGTGAAATAAAGGCTAAGACAATGGAAGGCATTACATCTGCCATTTTCATGTGCTATTTTATCGAATTCATGTTACAAGCTGTTTAATAAATAAAAAACTGTTGTATCCTTAAACACATTTCTGCTGCTCTGGCTGTACTAAGTGAGAAACGATTGTTTCATTGTATTTGAACGTGATATGCGCTCAGACCGAGTTCTGTAATCGTAGTGATCACAACCCGACCTTCAACGAAGCTCGATCTTTTAACGCGGAGAGACTAAATAAATACCAAATTATTCAAGAAAATGGCCAGATGATGTTGCGAGTTGCATAACAGTCTGTTACTATCTGTATCAGCTTCATCAATCTGCTTGAGGTAATGTCGGAGAAAGAAGAGGTAGCACTCATGCAGATTTCAGTCGATGGTGCTGCTAACTGTGAAACAATGCTACCGCAAGGCTTCGACCAATCCCCTATGAGTGAGACCTGTTGCAACCAATATTCCAATTCTGTCGGTAACTACTTGGTAGCTAACATGAACGGCAAGCCTGTGAAAGCGACTCAGTGTAGATCATGTTTCGGTCTTTAAAAAAAGAACGCGTGAGCCGTGCGCGTGCGTGATGGTGGTGGTGGTGGGGACTGGGCGACTGCTGCGGCGGCGAGGGTGAACGCTGCCGCACATTTTCGAAGAGGCACGCGCCGCTCGACCGCATAACGTAAAACGTGAGTCCATTTAATGTCTCGGGAGAAGCGACCGAGCAGACGAAAACAGCTTTGCCAATATCTGGTACAATGCTTCAAAGCTGTTCCGACTGAAAAACATAGTAAGATAAGCTTAAACACAAGACAAACAAAAGCAAGAATCACTAACCACGCTCTGACCATTTGAACTTAGAAACTGACTGTGAATATGGCTAGAAATATGTTGTGTAAACGGTGAACACCAACATTCTTTGAAACCAATTATTACTGCTCTGCTGTCGAGAATATCTCTCATATTTCTTCTTCTTTAACAACTTTAACAACAACAATAATAATAATATTAATAACAATAATAATAATAATAATAATAATAATAATAATAATAATAATAATAATAATAATAATAATAATAATAATAATAATAATAATAAACTTGAGTGATATCTGATACTCCTTTATTAATACTAGTAACTCTGATAAATACAAATTTCAATTCCCGGCTATTTGCTTTGAAATTTTCGATACTAACTTTTCTTCGTCGCTCATCTGTCTGAAGAGAAGAGAACCTACAGCGACCAGCTTCTCAGCCGTATTTCGATAAGCTTACCGAACAAACCTGCGTATGTTGCTATACTGCGTGCTGACTCGTCAGAAACGAAAACTGGTGGTACAGTGAAACTACTGGTTTGTCTGCCGGACGTTCTGATGGAGATCACCGCCGACCATGTATACTTCCCATGCAGTTCAATCACCTACTAGCAATTGACATAAATCAATAATAACAATAATAATAATAATAATAATAATAATAATAACAACTAATAATAATAATAATAATAATAATCGTCTGCTTGCTCTCAAGTCATTCATTGGTTAAAATGTTCAGAAATTTTCCGCAGGCTAACTTCGATACGTGTCCCAAGTGGCACGAGCGTCCCTATAAAACACTGTAAAACGTGCAAGACGTGTTGCGATATCTGATACTACCTTAAATATTAAGTACGACCATCTGTATTTAGCTTTTTGCGCCAGGCGACGATCGGTCGCTCATTGTGCTCGCCCGCGGCCTGCTCGAATATCTCGTTGCATTCGTAATCACATTTGCTCTCCGGGTGCAATCGGGCTTCGACCAGTGGCGCCACTGCGCTATTTACTAAGTGGCGTTCTTCCCGCTTCTGCGTGAAGTATTAGATGTAACAGACAACGAAAAAACTTTTATAAAGCTGTTTGCTGCTCAAGGTGTCGGCGGTGACTCGGTGCGGCGGCTTAATATCGTACGGTACTCGGCCGGGAATCGCAGTTCGGTCCCGACGGCGCGGCACCGAAAATTTTGACGCTGGCGTTCAACAGGTCCCATTTCGTGCTGTCTGGAAGAAACGCTCTTTCGCTCTCTTCTAACCTCACCCGCACACGCGCGACTGCCTTCTGCCACACGTACCGGGAAGTCGGTTTGGCAGAGTGAGGGCTACTGGTTGAGAAAGCGATCCGGTGCGGCGCCGATATATTGCAGCTACTGCTCAATGAAAACGCCTCACTGCGGGACAATGACTCATGGTTGTTGCGCTATCAATCAATCTACTCTTTTCAACATTTTACATTTTCTTCTCTTCACTTGAAACGTTTTAATCGTTGACCAGTCAATCATTTTCGACCAACATGAATATAAGACGAAAAACAAACTATAACACATTCACCATCGGCTATATATATTTTTATCACACACATTCCCACATCGCCTTGACTGTACTCAGAACCCCAAAAGTTTTTGAGCAAACGCCAATGAAACATACGATACGCACTTCACCGAGAGAAATAAACAGGTAATGCGCTTGCAACATTTCAACAGTGCTTTATTGACGCATGTGCTCTGTGAATAAGTATTTTCGTCGCTGCTGTGAAAAGAAGTCGCGTGAGCTCGTTGGGCGAACAACGAGTAGCTGGTAACGCTTCCACTATAGTTCCGACGTAATGATTTTAAAAGTGTACCAAGCCATCCCCAAACCAGAAGATTCTGGCACTTTGTGAGACAATGCTATATACCATGGTAATGGTTGTGCCCTCACGGTGTCATTACGAGTTAAGTGAAAAATTAATGGTACAGCACATACATGCATTTTTAATGAAAAATTATTTTTCAGTACATAGTAGTAATTCTTGAACGATGAGCTACGCTGAAACCATTCGACGATTTTTCGTAACTATATTTCGCGACTCTGTGAAGTATTATTCGAATGCCAGAAGAGTATTTATTTATTTGATGATTTTAATTCAATTTTGAATAATTATAAATTTTCAATTGAATATTGTTTTATTATTTTAATTCTTTCTATAAACAGAAGCGTTTTATTATTATCTGTTTTAGTCTCGGGCCCCATGGTAAGTGCTACGACTCCCGTGAGCGAACTCGGCTGGCATTCATCGTGGCACTACAGCTGGAAATCGATATCAGTTTCTACTGGTGTCGTGACGAAAGATCGACAGCTCTAAGTAGGTAGGGAAAGATAATGGAAATGCGTATCTCTTACTCTGGAACGTGGATAATGGTGGCTGGGTCGTAGACCCCTTGCCTGGCTTTAAGAGTCGGGTGTCCCATACAAATATGAAATATACGCGCTTTCTGGGCAGACGAAAACTCAGGTGAAGTCAAAATGTTTCGGAGACCAATGTCACGTACGAATTTTGTAAAATGTTATAAGTGAGCTACTAATACAGGAAGACACGGTATTCCTTATGTGTCAAAATATTTTTGTTCAAATATCGTGTTTAGTAAGAATTAATAGTTACGAAAATGTGGGTGGCGAGAGATTTTCTTTCGTTCCCTTTCTCCGTGTGTAGCCTGCTTTTGCCCGCGGCTTCCGGTCGAACTAACACATTTCGTGAATGTTCAATGCTGGGATGTGAGAGCCTGTGCGCCGACAACGTAACATCAGCCGTCTTTCATTCGCATTCCGCATAAATACGGGACTTGCGATCATGATTTCCGACTATTGCGATCAATATCGTAGCGCGGTGTTGATTTTGATTCGGTTCAAATCGGTGCTACCTGAACTTTGCCAACCGCTGTTTTCGGCCGCTACGCTGAACGCTGGAGGCATTCGCCCGATGCTGCGCGACGACAGACGCTGTACGGCTGTGCACGAAGGCGAGGGAAGGCGGCAATGATCGGTCTTCGCATCAAGCACGCGACACCCGTATCGCTTGCGGGCGTGCGGCACGGCGACACGCGGCGCGGCGCGACGCAGCCCGACGTCGGCGGCAACAACGACTATCTCACTAAACGCCTGAACCCGGGAGACTGATCAGTGCTGGAAGAAGACACGCTCTGGAGCCTGATCAAAATAATAAACTTAACACTGACAATGTGCTTTTTGTTATTACATTTGTTAATATTATTTTTGTAATATATGTATGTATATATGCTATATATATATATATTACATACAATATTGTTAAAAATACATAATTCATGTTAAATCAGTTTTATAATATAAAGAAAACAACAAGTAACTCTGTGAGGCGACAATCCCCTTCTCTAATCCACCCTTTTCAACTGTTATACTGAGGTTTTCGCGGGCTGCGTTTGAGGATATCGGCTGACACTGTTTCGTCTCGAATCAGACCTTACTACTTTACCGTCAATCATCATGACAATTCCGCTCCAATGGATGTTTTACCAGCTTACCTGGTATCACTTCAAACACAGCTGTGGCTTCTGGTAGTAATGTTTAAGCAGATCTGAACAATTCTAGGTCGAGCATATACGGTAACGCTGTTTTCGAAGATCGCATTCGGCAAGCGTGTTGTCTGTTGCCTCTCAGCGTGTTGATGAGAGAGGGAGCCTGCGCCGATGCTACATCAGAGGACCATGCGTCGGTCTCCGAGTGTTCGTGTTTTCGAGTGTACATCCCATCCGGACGCAATGTAACCGTACGAATGAATAAACCGGCCTCGGCGCGTGTTTCCGCGCCGGCCGAAGAGTGGTTCAACGGCAGCAACTGTCGCTACGCCGTCGCGGAGTTCGGTCAGAAAGATGATTTCGTCGTATCAACAAAGGGCAATCAGCCGCGGCTGAAAATCCGGCACCTGGTCAAACAGTTTGGGCCTCCCGTTTCTCGGTGTCAGGTGAGATGTGAGCAATGCGCCCAATAATCGAGCATTGACTATGTCCAAGCGTAATACAAATCAAAATAATGACATCTACTTTGAAGATTTTATGTATGAAAATTTATTGGTGTTTCAGCTGGCTGTTTGTGTTTTTCACACAATAAATGAATTAAAAAGATTTTGTTTATTAGACAAAAACGAACGAGCAAATCAGCGTAAACTTGAGCTTGCGCATAAACCTGTAGAAAATTTAGCGAACTGTGACTACTAGTTGTGAAGCAGTACTTAACATTCTAAATTAACAGGTGCAATGAACAAATAGGCTTTTCTAAAACGCGTATAAATGTTGAATAATTGTAATTTACTTGATGACAATTTTTGATCTGAAACTGAAAATTTTAAACTATCTAATGAATGTTCTGTTCATGAAGATACTGCTTCATATAATTGCTTCTTTATTCTTTATTCAATGTATCTTATTCATAATCTTACTATTCATTTAGAATATGTGGATGACACTATCTGGAGTTGCATTCTCGATAATACGTGGATGCGTGAAGAAGACAATACGATAAACTGTGCAGTGAACAGGCTGCGACTCACTGTTCAGGATCTTTGTTACCACTCTTAATTATATATGGAAATTTGGGCAGCTCATTTTGACGAATATCATTAATTTTGCTGAGCTGGCTATGACAACTATGAACATAAAATAAATCTTGGATGATTGAAGTTGAAAAATGCCTGCACTGTTTTGATGGAAGTCTTTGTTATATGGTGAATATTGGGCACAAATAAAGGCTATGCTCGATCCCTGAAGTAGTAGTTTTCTCCAAGGCTTTACGCTATTCTCGAATTGACGCTTCGCGATATCCTACGAAAATAGCCAATGTTTCATTCCGTATGCGTTTTTGCTTCTGTATCACTGAGAATATTTTTATAATATTCAGAATTCGTTTTGAGAATCAAGAAATTCTGATGCTTGCTGTTTGTGAAATATTGTGTTCGTGTATTTTTCTCCAAAGATACTGTGCTCTGCAGCGACCAGTGGCTATTGGCGGGAACCTGGCATTTGAAGGCTTATTGTGAAGAGAAAACCGTGTAATGACTTGCGTCCTATGCTGTGTTTCATGAAGCTCATAAATCGAAGAATATAATTTGTCGTAACGTTCTGATTTCCCTTCCGGGTGCCGGCATCTTGGAGTCGTCAAGCTGAACTCGCTTCTCGGAAGTTTGTTTCTTCAACTAAATGAAATGTTTGGTGCGATGCAATGGAGTCGGTCGTAATTTCAAGTGAGACCCAGCTCCGGAAGTGATGCGACCAGATCGCGTTGCGATACCACATGTGCTGGCTGAATTCTGGCACGCCACGTATCTGTGTCGAACTATTTCTGCGTCGCCTGCTGGACGTCTGCGCCACTGAGGCGGCTCGGCTCGTCGGCTGATGTCGCCGCAACGACGAAGATCTGGGTTCACGGTCCCGACGGCGGCGGGCCTAGGCACTGGCTTTTTCGGCCCAGGTCGGTTCGATGCGACCTGAAGAAAATTCTGGCTGGTTTCGATCGGCGCCAACGGCAATTCCTGCCACGACGCTTACATGGCATACATTACATACGCTGTTCGGTAGCGGTCAGGAATACAAACTTTGCCCCACGGCTGAAGACGATGTCCCGCGGTGGAAGTCAGGGAGACCCCCTTGATCGACGGTAGTCGGCACCGAATGTGTCCAGGAAAGATCGCCATCTTTCGAGCATACCTTACCCGGAACAATGACTTAGGCTGTTCGACACGTCAGCGTCGCAACAACCAACCAACTGCAAAAATGTTAATCGAGCAAATTAACATATGGACTGATTACCTGCAAAGCGAACGGCAGAAAATGCGAACAATACTGCGACGTGAGGGTTTGCTGAGTGGCGCGCGATAATTGCTTCTTTATTTTGACTCTTCGACTTTGTTGCTAACGTTACTGCTCGACGCGCAAGTCGTATCTTTTATTAGACCTCACCGCGTGTTCGAGAAGTATTCTTCAGAAAATGTTTGTTTTTGCGAACGTTTCTTGTTGACCGGAAGAAAAATGAGACTTCCTAACGTCCCCATGTATTATCCATGACGATCTCACAACATCTGGCCTGCAGCCAAGGAGCAATCAGCTAACAATGGCGTACAGGCAATGCTGAAATGAACGATGTTCAAATAAACCCCAAATCAAATATTAAAGGGATTGTGTCAACTGCGCAGTATTTATTTATTTCATCATAACAAAAGTACGTTTAAACATTTGTATATTTTAAATATAAGTTGTAAAAGTAAAATTGTTGTGATCAAAATATTTGTTCCACAATAAGCACAAAACACTATAAGCTGTGTTAGTTTATTGAGAGTCACTTCAATAAAATCATTTGTTAAATACATATTTTCAAATGTAATTTCACTAGATCCCCGACTGTGTTGTCATTTGATTCATTTCATAGATGCCTACCTTATAAGTAATGACTTTACTCGTAATTAACTTTAAGGTAATTTATTAATTGAAAATTGTATCAAATATCACTGCTGTGCCTCATGGAGTGGATAGCCGACCTCTTGTGTTCTATTACAGGTACGACTATTTGCACCGGTCCGTCGTCGGGCGCCTTGCGAGCTGAACGATCGCTTGTCTGCTAGCGCGGCGCTGCTGATCGCGCTCGATGTTGAAATCATTCGCGAGAGACGAATTGCGTCGCCGCCCTGGACCAACGGTTACGGTGATTGATCTTTCGTGTTTCCGGGCGCGCTACTGCTTTCGATCGTGTCCCGTTGGTGCTGGTGCGTGTTTTTCTTTCGGGAAGACTGGCGTGTTTCGCTGGTGGCGAATCAGCGCTGACCCCGTCGACTGGTGAAGATTTCCCCCTAACGAACTCCCGCGGCGGGCACCGCAACACCGAGGACAACTCTGGCTTCCCGACGTCTCCACGCTGGCAGTGACAACGAAGGACGGGTCGCGCGGCTATTGGCCTGTTGGAATTACTGCTCCGGCATTATGATATTCGAGCTCGCAACTTACGGATCGAAGCAGCCAGTCTCGTTCTCGGCCGAACGGCGACGAGTGGAACACAGCTGAAAAAGCTAGTGTCGAAAATCACCGCCGTCGCGTTTCGAGCTAAACATCTGACTGCGGTGTATCATTGATATAACTATATTGTTATAAAAAATAAAATTATGATTTGTTCTTTCAAAAATAATAACGATGTCGCCATGCTGATGTCACCAAACGATTTCTCACTCTTTTCTCTTGAGACTGTCATCTGAACGAACAGTAGAACATCGGTCAGTACAGTTTTGTTCAAACGAGTATGACGTGAAATTCAAAATATTATTTACAGAAAGGTGCCGCTGCTTGTTTTTACTGGCGATGTTCGCTGCGTGTGATCTGGCCTGCTCATTCTCGCCGGTCGTGCAGGCGACGGCTGCTGCTGGCCGTCGTCGCCGCGATGAGGTTGGTGGAGCGCCTCTATTACGAACGAACGCGCTCGGGCTTGCAAACGGCTTGCGCGCCGATCAGGTGGGCGACAGATCGCTGAACGATGAGCCGGAGGACTAGCAGTCTGCGTACTAAACCATTATGTTGAATTGGATCTTTTGAAGCAGTTATGAACTCGGTGAGCCTCGTTATGGTGAACTCGGTAATACTGAGCCTCTCGGTATATTGAACTCGAAAATATGCTGAACACTTCGGGTATGGTGGCTCGAATACTGGCTCGGTACTGTGAACTCGAATGTCAACATAATGACTCGGATGTACTGACTGGTGCTCGGTGAACTCGAATATACTGAAACCTCGATTTCAATGAGCTCGAATCTGCTACTGAAACCTGGTGATGAGCTCGGTAACAAGCCTGGAGTTGCATGAACGCCGGGTACGCCTGAAGCACTCGATTATAGTGAGCTGGGCTGAGCCTCGGTTACATGGTGAGCTCGAATGTACTGAGCACCTCGGTTACTAATTGAGCTCAGTGCTACTGAGCCTCGGTATGGCTGAAGACTTCCGGATACTGTCTCGATACAGCTGAGCTCGAATAACTACTAACTCATTAGGAAACCGAATATACTAAGCCCTCCGTGAACAAATGTACTAGCTTTCGGTATAGCGAACTCGATTAGCAATGGCTTTATAATGACTTAAGTCAACGATCCCATTTCACTGCAACAAAAATAACGCCAGAAAAATTCGGTTATATTAACATTTATAAAATGAAAATGGAAGATACAACGTCGAAGGAAGTAATTCCCTCCATAGGCGCAATTTATAACTCAAAGCTACAAGTCCATCGGAAGCTGAAAAAAATAAGGTCGGTACTGGTGAAAATGTCCTGAGGAAGGTAGCGGACGCAATGTGGACGCTACTGATGATGACGACTGCTGTGCTCTCATCTTTCACTGCGAACAAGCGTCGATTCTACGTGAACTGGCGTGCGGTATCGGCAGTGTTCACTGACTATTCCGCAGGCCAAAGCGTGTTCCTGGTGGCATTTGCAAGTGCACGACTCGCTCGACAGAACGAAGCAAAATCAAATGAGAACACGAAATTTGAAGAATGATCTGGAGAAATTACTAATGAAAATGTGAAGAGCAAATAATTTATTTTTGAGACAAATAAAATTCCGGAGTCGGTTAAATTAACTTTGCATATTTGCCTGCCTATATTAATAAAATCGTCGTCATGGATAAATTCTGTTATTTTGTGTCGTGATCGTGTTTTTGTCGGACTATAATTGAACCAAAAATATTATACAGATATTCACTATAACCATCAGTTGACTTTAACCTGCCTTTTATATGATTTATATGAGCCAATTTCGGTCTAAACAATTAATGAAATATAAATAAATAATTAAAATATTCCATCACGGTGGCTGAATGTGTGAATGAGCTTTATTATGCAGTATTCAACTTTCGTATTCATTATTCGATCGTACTGTACTGGAGCACAGAAACTCGATTCAAACCATTCGTAATTCAATGAAATTAAACAACTATCTTCGGGGAGTTTGTGTCTTTAACCAAAAGCAAACACACTGGTGTAAACTTGGTACATTTCTTTACATGCTGTTCTTAATCTCGCAAGTACGCCTCTCTCGCGAGCGCTTGGTATACTTGCTAATTGTCTCACGATCTGAAGATCGCGTTTTGCCTGCAGGAAACTGCAAACCACGGTTAAGATGCGTTCTCAAACTATAAATAAGGCAGAAAATGACTTGAATGAACGCTCTAATGGATTTGTCGTAGTATAATCTTTGCTTATCGGCCCATTACAGCGATAATCACATAACTGAAAATAATCTGATGACTGTTTTGCTTTCATTAACGATAACACCGGTATTTTGCAACGTGGCATCACTGTAATATGCGCAGCAATCTTTATTTCGAAACTCACAGGTATATTCGACCCATGTACTAAAAAACAAACGACTGGCTGACAGCCAACAATTTTCCGATCTTCCAAGACCCATGTTTCGATTTTCTCTTTTTTCTTCTTTCGATCTGACTCTGAACGATAATTCATTATTATACATTTATGAAAACGATTCTTTTTAAATTTAGAACGTTCTGCTTTTTTTAACTGTTGCTTTAAATTCACAACGGTTGGTTGGCGGAGCGATATTTACGGTGTGCAATTAATCTGAAAAACAGTATTATAAATTGTAACGCACTCTTTAAAACCAGAGAATTTAAATAACTGAAAAACAATAACCAAAGCATAATTAAGCTCAACAATGATGGCTGAAAAATCTGAAATATTAATTAAAAGGAAGGCTTTAATTTTATGTTTAATAATATATGAACATTAATAATATTAATAATAATAATAATAATAATAATAATAATAAGAAGAAGAAGAAGAGAAAGAAAAGAAGAAGAAGGACAATTTACTACAATACATTATTGTCGAGTACCCTCGAAAATGATCTAACATTTCATGAAGACGAATACGGAACATTTATTTGATCAGCGAGCTAAACAGATCCGCTCAAGGGTCTCTCTGTTTGGCTAATCTTTTCTTATGCATCGTGACCCCTTGTCGACGAATGTCGTGGCACGTAATGTCGAAGATTACGCTTTCGAAGGCGGCGTGTTGCTCTGATTCGAGCAACAGCAACGGCTTGTCCCTGAATTCGAGCCCTGCTCGGGCTCATTTTTTCGTCGATTTCCTGATCGGTGAGCAAATGCTGAGATGGCCTTATTTTGCGCAAGACAAATATGACTGCGTCTTCACAGAGAATTCATTGAAATACGGTATTCAATTATCGTTTCCATGTTGTCGCGACTTGAAAGCAAGAGCGGCCTTCCCATCGCTTGAAAGACTAGACACAATATATGAAAATTTTTCATTTTTTCTCCCTTTCAAAATTCAAAATTTAAGTGATATATGACGAATGTAGAATCTGAAATTTGAAAATATTTTACCTGTCACTACATAGCACGTCATGCAATTTCTTTTTTGACATTAACAAATAAATAAATAAATAAATAAATAAATAAATAAATAAATAAATAAATAAATAAATAAATAAATAAATAAATAAATAAATAAATAAATAAATAAATAAATAAATAAAATAAATAAATAAATAAAACAAACAAATAAATAAATAAATAAATAAATAAATAAATAAATAAATAAATAAATAAATAAATAAATAAATAAATAAATAAATAAATAAATAAATAAATAAATAAATAAATAAATAAATAAATAAGTAAATAAATAAATAAACTCAAATAAATAAATAAATAAATAAATAAATAATAAATAAAATGAAATAAACAAATGAAAGCTATTTGAGAAGTGACACCGAACTTAACTCAACGAGCAAAAGGCAGTTTGAACCTGAAATGTGGACACCTACACTTAGGTGGAAGATAATGTGTTGACTTTGGAGTACTGCATTAACTGAATACTGACCGTCACTAAAAGTCACTGCAGCGCCATTCGGCTAACGACGCGACGCTGCGTCTTTTCGCCGCGACGCCGCCGCGCGCGGCGCATAGTACCAACTATCCCCTTTGCGTTGAAAGAATAACCGGCGCACGGGACAATTGGTTGATGAGTGGTGATTGCTGATTCCGGGGCGTCGGCTGCTGGTCCCGGTGGTGTGCATGTTTTTCGTCGGGAGGTGGCTGTGATCTTTCCCCGCTGGATGCGGTCGATGCCGACCTCAGCTCTGGCCGGTAGCTCTTGCCGGCTGCGAGCGAAGATTCAAGTCCCCCGATGTCTGATCTAGTAATGAGTGCATGTTGGTGTCAATCTGTATTGTGAAATGAGAGATGGCGGAAAGGAAGATCGCGCGCGTCCGTGTTCCGTTTGTTGGATCTTTGCTCCGGCATTCGCCTGGGGCGCCGTAAACTACCGATTGGCAGCCAGTCGCTGGGAATTCTTTGCTCCAAGCTAACATTTGATTCGACAGTGCTACGAAGCTCTGCCGCCATCGGGACTCCAGGCTTAAATTCCGGTCGAAAACACTGCAGTGACGTGAATGATCACCGCTCCCCGGCGCAAGCCAGAGAGAAATAGGATCAAGTAAGTTCATCCGTAATCGAAAGACTCTGAGAAAAAGGCTGGCAATCTGTAGAAACGCTGTGGCTGAAGTATAATAACTTATTTTATAAGTTCAAGTAACACAGCGCAAATGCTGTGTCGACGAGTATTTCTGAATCGCTATTCGAACGAATGAAGAGCTTCCCAATCGAGAAGGCTCTCATCGTATATCTGTAAAATTGTTTGCAAAATTGATGAAATTCAATGAAATTTTAACGATGAGTAAATATATTTAAAAATGCTTTCATTCTAATTTTTACTTGATTATTGTCAGAATACTCAGCCTCTAATAAAGTAACGACCATGATATGATCTTTAACCACCTGTTATTAACCTATCGGTGACTGCATCAGCAAGTTTTATTTGTGATGTATTGTTTTGATAGTTTAATATTGTAGTGTAATGAATTTACAGCAATATTTTGAATGGTGAAATGAGCTACATGTATTTTGGAGATGAGAAAATGTTGGTGCTGAAGTGGACATTGAGTGAAAATACTAAAAGCAGCAGAATGAACTACTGATGTACTGGATTATACATTTTCATCTTTCAGTTATTTCAAAACTTGCAATGAAGATATTTCAGTGTCCTCTTATGATCTGTTATTAACTGTCAAGATCTACTGAAAGGCATAGAATATTTATTTAATGAGTAATACAGCCAAATTAGAAACTTGATCAATAATGACCAGACGCTAACCATTACAACATACATTTCTGCGGATAACTGCTAACCTTTCTGTTACTGTGAATTATAAATGCATATCATGACTGAACAAAAAAAGTACGACTGGAAAAACCCACGAGAAGTACATCTTTTTGCTCTGTCGGTTTTTAGACAGTATTTGTTTGGCGCGGGCGTCATTCTCTTCCGGTGTTTGACCTCACACCTAGTGAAGCAACTTTACGAAAATCGTCACTGCACTATACTGGCATTTCATTCACTACTAATGTGTATTTTAACCGTTTCCTTAATTTTATTTTATTTGTTAACTTATTCAATTGAATTTGGTATAATTTGATTAAGGCCCCAATTACGAGCTATTTAACTTATTTTATTGTTGAGCTGAGGCTATATAACTTATTTTAATTTATTTAACTTGTTTTTGAAATGGTGTGGTACAATTTGTTAAGTCTGGTATTTTGAGATAAATATGTATGTAACAGCATATGTATATGTATATATATATACACATTTTATTGACTTGTTATATCTACTTATACTTAACAGTGACTATTATTCTCTTTTATTTATTTATTTTTATTTATTTTGTACTGTTGCAACTAACATAACACGATAACAGTGTGTTTGACGATTTATTACATATTTATACTCGGTGCAAATATGCTCGTGCCAACCTGTATTTCCATAGCTCCGTTTCATAATCAGGTGCGAAATGTTCTACTCTTTTATCACAGAATATTTTGGGCCAGCGTTGTTCTATGGGCCAGGTAATGAACTCATTCCAACTCCTTTCTACTCAGGCTGATGCATGCAAACCAAGGATAATGGACTCCCGACACCCTAACTGCCGCAAAAGCTTACGAATACCATTACCGACTAAGTGCTGATACCGCATCCACCCCCAACCTGAGCAAACGCCATGTGTGTTGTAACATTCACAACCCATAATTACGCAACCTAACGAACGTTGGCGTTACTGAAGTCTGCTGCTGCTACAACAAGTCTTGGAGCCAACTAGATTCTATGTCGCGATAATTTTATCTCCACCATTTCCGGAGAAAACAATCTCCCGAATTACCGAACGTTCCGGTAACGATTTAATTTTATGCGACCAACAACGAAGTTGCTTCCTGCCGACTGCGCCAGCTCTGTTTAAGTGAGTCGTCTTGTTCATATGAACTAATCGAAGTTTAATGGAGTTTCGACTGTCTTTTCAAACCTACCGACCTGCAGAGACTCCGGCATTTATAGAAGACTCGAGAATTAATTTGAAATAATCACTGTTTCGTGCTTTCTGATCGTCCGCTCCCAATTTCTGCCCATAATTCTGTTTCAGAAACAACGATTTAAATCGTCTCGCACACCTTTAAGGTAAATTCAGGCCCTGCGCACTGCCGACGACTGGCTGGCGCAATTCTACTTTTACTGTGCGCCCGCAGTTGCATCACCATTCATGAAGAAGCCCCCTTTAAATCATGGCAAGCGCTTGCCGATCGTCACCTGACGTGAAACCATTTGTTGCCCGAATAAATCATTCTTAGCGAACAACTGCACGGTTTTTAGTATTTACTTTGTCCCATGTTCATATGCATTTCTGAAGATATTTAAACTTTTTGTAACGTAATATTCTCCGAGCAAACAAATCATCGGCTGTCGAGAATATTCGAGCCTCCAGCCGGCACCAAATCTGCATCTACCAACCCGTCGTTTATAAACAAGATAAACAACTCAGTGAGAGAGAGACAACTGTCTGCCTACTGTGTTTATTTTTCGCGTTGTCTCCCGTCACCACTGTACGAAAATTGCAGATGTCGTATAACTTGGCTTGCTAAAGCTTTTGCGTGGTTTTGCCTACAACTCTGGCGCCTCTTTACATTGATGAAGTCAGCGCCATTTCGAATCTGCAAAACTACGTATGAGTATTTGCGTTTTGCGCGCCAGCGCCACCGCGGGTATCTAACACGAGATGTTGCGGCCTACTACAAAGCGCAGCACGATTCACGCTGTTTTATACCGCTCGGTCGCCCGTTGATGACACGCAAGGCCAACTTGCTCGGCGCACAATGGGCTTTGTTCACCTTTATTGAGCCAGTCGTCCAGCCACTGCCCCGATGTAAAGACAGTTGAAGAATCGCTGTACCGTTTCTGAATACGATCAATCTTCTGTCAAATCAAAGTTGATATCTCAGTCTATATGCCACAATTCCGAAATAGTGTGTCGATATATTATTCATGGCTAACTAACTATTCACTTCATTCCAGGTTATATCGATTAAATGTCAAAGGCATCCCCGTCGTGATAATATATCCCTGTTTCAATATTATATTTCAACGCTATTAATCACGTCTGATAATGCGTACCCATTTCTTTATTACACCGATGATATAACATCCCAAGCCTGATTGTGAAATTGTTTCTTCGTGCGCTCTGTGTTGCTGTGCTCTCTCACTGCCAGGTGATTCTTAATTGTGGCTTCATGTACCTACGTAACAACAACAACTATTTCTCGCTTCCGCAATTCCACTGTTTCTGAGCATTCTTAAAACTACTATTGCTACGCCTGCTCATAACACTCTAGCTGGCTGCATCGGGATAAAGCCTTACTACTCTCTCCCCCGCGTTCGCATCTTCCTGCGCGAAAATGCTCGCTAAATTCTTCAGCGCTCGTGAACGCTCCTCGTATACCCTACCGGGTTAAGAATATAAGGTCTGCGTGCTCTCTTTTCCGCCAGCAAACGCAAATGAATGCTTTGCTATTATGAGCTGTTGCTCCCGCCCGCCCGCTGTGGCGGTTCCGTGTACTGCTGAAATGAACACTGTGACGTCGTTCCAAATCAACAGTGTTTATTCTTTCAATGAACGAAGCATATTACACTACACTCCATTCCCACTAATAAAGTTGGATTCCCCCTTCATAGTTGCCATTTAGATTTCGAGATTAAATCTCTCGCATGGTCTAACAATTCCTGACCTCGTGTTGATGACTTTGAGGAAGTCTTTGCTTTTTCTGGGAGTAGCTACTCGCTCTTGCCGGCGAAAATACTACTGCTGTGTTAATTCTGATTCGTAACCTGAACGTGAAATCGGTATTCGAATACGGCAGTCAGTGTCGGGACTGTTGCTGTTTAAAATCGTGCACTACCCCTATCTGAAATATACGCAACACCTCCCGGTACTACTGCTAGTTTGCATATGGCTGTAAAACCAGACATTAAGAGTCTCACCTCCTTTCACGAAATTCTAAGATATGGCGAAGTAAACAGACTTTGTAACTGCCCATGGAAACCTAGACACTTTGATGTTCAACATCCTGATAGCAAAGCCTATTCCTGCCTGTTTAACATTTATAACGGTCCCGACTCCTGCAACTTCTAACTGCTACGTTGCGGCCATCGCCGCAGATCGCTCCGGGCTGTCGGCTACTGAAGCGGTGTCCGGGCTCGCGATCTGTGTCGGTGGCGTCGAACGCGAACCGCCGACGCGAGCCGCGGGCTGCCGCCTCCGCCGCGATGCTGCGGTGAAGATGGGCCCGGCACGAACGCGGCCACGAACGCGACGACCGCGACTGAAGGCACGCGCGGGCCGGGAACGACGACGCTCGCCCCTTACCACTTTACTGTGCCCTCGCCGGCTGAAGTTACGTCTTACGCCCCCTCCCGCCGCGAACGGCGCGCTCGGCTGCGCCGACGCAAGCTTAGAAACGAATCGACATACCTTTCGCTGCAACTCAAGCATGCAAATGCCCGGATAACACTGCGATCGCCGCACTGTAACTAATCACGCACCTCTCCGGAGGATACTCGGCTGCAACTCCGCTCTGAAGGCAGCTGTACGGCGTCGCCGTGGCCTCTCGCGCGGTCGATACGCGACCAACCTGACCCCGGCTGCTCGCAGATCAGGATACACCTCTCGAATCCGCCGAGACTCGTTCCACTGCTCCTGGATGCCGGCTTTGTGATGTTGTGCGTCGCGACACAGTTTCTCGGGTAATCCGCACTTGCGGTAAGCATACCAACGCTCATGCGCGACTGCGCGAAATTCTGCTGCCGACGTAACCCTGACGCACTATTGTCGATTCTGTCAGTAAGTTCCTTATGGTTCCCTATTGATGGTCTCGATGATATCGGCGTTAATGGGGGCGAGATTCAGCTTCGCCCCGCCGATCGCCAATAACCGCCATCTGCCGCGCTTTACCTGAGCCCGGCTGCTGTCCCCGAACACCACCGACCCGACGCCGCGCCTGCTCTCCGGCTCATCCTGCGGCGATCAAACAACGATAAGCTGCGTCCCTTTCACGGCTTTCTGCGCTGTGGAAGCGTTGTTTGAGCATAGAGCTCTGTGAATGGATGTCATATTTGGCACGAAACGAATGGTACGGAAGAAAACAGAAAATCAGCAAAGAAAATGGTCGAAACGATAAGTGAAGAAAATTTGTGATTGAACACTAATGGAAAATATGACATTTAACAATACAACCATGAATCAAAAAATATATTATAATTATTCAAATATTGTATGCTCATATCTGAAAAATAGTCGAAAGAACATTATCACTTATGCGAAAAGAAGATGTAAAACTGACGGGTTTATGACATGAAGTGTCATATTGCTCGGCCGCTACGCGGATGGCTGAACGTGAGCTCCAGGCTGACTCTTTGGTGCTGCTTATCAGACAAGGCAAGCTCGGTGTCTTAACTTTCACATTTTCTTTCATCTAAATAATGTGTTTTTGTTATCACATCCGACTAATGAAACTATGTGACACATACCGGTCGGCCCAACTATGCGAACTGGATCGGCATCGAATCAACGAATGAGACTCTGCTGAGTGAGTAGACTTACGTAGTCTCAAGAGGTCAGATGAGCCGCGTGTGTGTTGTGTTAGACCGGAAACTAGGTAACTCGGTCGAATTCACCGAAGTTGTCGTGTTCGAAATAATTGAATACGCAAAATAACTTCGAAACAACTCAGAACGAGTTTGATGGGCTGAACCGACTACTTATGAGTCACGGGTGACGCTGCTGTTCGTATCAATCCGGTAATCAGGCACGCGTGTCTAACAAAGGCGTCGGGTTAACAGACGAAACAGTCTCCAGCTGCAGAGAAAAACTGCTCGTGTGACGAACAGTGCCACTGCTGCACAGTGACGCGGCTAAATCATGCCTGCGTCGGAAAGATCGGGCGGCGGCTGTTTACAGAACACTGGCACGCCATTCAGTAGTTGGTGGCTCGCAAATCGTGAGAAGAAGGCGTTGACGCGACAATGGCGACGCGGCTGACTGGAGCTACGGCATTTAACGCTGGCCAGGCTGGCAGGCAGCTGTAATGGCAGGCTTGGTAGCATCACTGAATATGTTGAGGTGAGCTGCGGAAGCGGCACTGGTGAGTGGGCGGCGGCGAGTAATGGCGACGGCTGTTTGGCGGCACCACCTCAACACGCCAGCACGAGGCGCTTTGGCTGGGCGCCATCGCGGACGAGCGCTCCGCAGATCGGCGATGCTGCGGCTGGGCTTGGGCTCCGCTCCCCGCGGCGTGAAGTTTTTCGACTGGCTTTCGGTGGGTCGGTCGTCTGGAGGTGGCGTCGGCTGCTCTGACGCTCGATCGGCGCACCGGGCGAATGCGGTATTACCAACAGACCACGAACCGCGCGCGATCTTCCTTTCTTCTTCTGGTCACTCGCTCACCACGCTTACCTGGCATGCGCCGCACTCTGCACTATTCGGGAGACCTGGCGAGGCAAACTTCGCTACGCCCTGGGGCGAACCAACACGCTGATGAGTCTGGTGAAACACAACCGGCTGTTGGGTGGCGCTGGATCTCTGCGAGGAAAGATACCGCCATCTTCAGTCAAACATGCACTATGCGAGACAACTGACACCAGAGCATTGTTTATCAAAAAATATAGCCAAACCAAAACCGCTCGCAATGCGCTGTAGAAAACACTTCTTTGTGATGAATGATCAGCTAACATTCGCTTGGTAAATAAACATCTTAGATGAATGTTGTATTATCATTGTGTGTTATTATTATTATTATTGTGTGTGTGTGTGTATTGCTTTTTTGCTGTGATAAATATCTTGGATCGCTGAACTTTTACGCTTTACCACATTTCAATGTCATTTTATCAAGTTACAAGTCTTTACATCGAAGTTTATACTTGCGGGTATATGAGGTTGTTAATGGGACGATGACGTGAAGATGGATGAACGACCGCGCTCTTATCCCTGCCTGCGCTGAACACCCGCGATCGCTCGTCGGATTGCCAAACGCTACTGCCTTGCCGTCTCGGTGGTGACTGGCAGCTGTTTGTTGTTGTTATTGATTCCGAGCGCCAGCCGCCGCCGCCGCCGTCGGCGATGGCGTGATCTGCGATGGCGACCATCCAACGCCATTTGCCATCGACTAACCACAACCGGGCTGTCTTTTCCCCGCCGGCCAAGTGCCAGCGGAACGTCTAAGTTCTGACCACGCGTGTGTGTGTAGTGTGCGACCGCCCATGGCCATGTTAAAGGTGTTGCAGCGCTCTACGGTGATCGGAGAAACTGCAAGCTACCGATCGAAACGACCGACTAACTGCTGTTTGAACGGCGACTGGAGTCGACCGATGAAGAAGCTGTTGTCGAAGGTACGGCGACTCTAGACACGATGAAGTGGGCATCGGTTAATGCGCTGAATACCGTAAATTATTGTCATTAATTGTTGTTGATGATTTAATTGGTTGTTGGCGACGCTGCGAACGGTGCGCACGTGCTGTCAACGCGATTCGTGATCAGCATTTCCTTCATTCCTTTGCCGTTCTTATCTTTGTGTTCTTAAAAGTCTTTTATATTCTTTTTGTCTTCTTGTGTCTTACTTCTTTTCTTCTGAACCAGCGTTTCAATGAATTCGGATTTTAACAATTAGCCTGCAAACTGCCACGACACAAAAAAGAAAGACGACATGATCACATGGAATAGGCCTTGTCGTAACGGAGAGCAAACAAAACGCTCTATGAAGATGTCGAAAAAGGAATACGCCTATTTTCCTACATATTTCATAACATTAAAAGACAAGTAAATTGACAAACGAAACCTAAATAGTGCAATGATCCCAAGCAACATGCTGGCCCAACTTTGACATATTATCGGGCCACAGCAGACGATGCACGTAATGGCTGGCGGTATTGCCGGGAGCAGTTGGAGGAACGGAGGTAGATCGGTGATCGAATGAAGATGAATATGTTTATGCAACATTTTCATCGACTATTTTATTTATTTATTGAACGCAAACATCAGCGCATTAAATGATGTGATCTGCGAGGATGAAGCTGCAATCTGCGCATTTTCTGATTGCAGAATCCCCTACCCTGTTTATGCTATGTTACGTTAGATTGTAAAGGAGTAACGGCAACAGAAGATATATTCCGAACAAATGAACGATTTCCTTCATTAATGCTGCTACGAATTTGACACTTTACATTTTTCGTGCCCTGACAGATCGACTGCATTACCGCAATAACATGTTGAAAGATTTTGATAATTATAATTCAACTAAGCTGTACGCTTTAATTTCGCGTTGGCGTTCGATTGTTAGCGTATTAATCGTAATGTTTTGTTTGTGCACTACCCATGTTTATTTCATTCATCTCCCAAAAACTCGTCTATATTTTGAGCGCTGAAACAGTGTTGCTATTGCAGCGTTCAAACGCGACTCGGTCGGCGCGATGAAGGCTCAGCAACGCCGGCACCGGAGGTCGTCGGTCGGCGCTTGATCCGTAGTTTTTCGTGATTTCTCCGATCGGCGACCGCGTAATCTTTCGCCCCCATTCTGTCCCCCTCTTCCCACGCTTGCAGCCACTGCGTTACGAAGTCGGGAGACCGGTGAGAGGCTTAGGCTTTGTTCCGGGCGGGGCGGCTCCCAGAGACAACCGAGCGGAAACCTAAATGTCGTTTCGATGCATTCCGCGGGAAGAAATATTTCCCCGTTGCAACTGTGCGGTGCGGAAATGCAACACCTTGGAAAGCGCAGTACTCGCGCTTATAGTAGCTCCATCCCGGTGACCGAGGGCATGCTCCCCTCCCAAGTAATGACCCATTTGTATTTTGTTCAATTATTTTAAAAGAACATCATATATGCTATATATGTATATGTATATATGTATATATATCATCACATCACAACAACATTTTTAATTCCATTTATCATTTTTATTGACCAATTTATGAAGTCTAATGACCGTCTCTTCTTAAAATACGGTTACTGCCTAATGCCCATGCATGAGTCGTACATTCTGCTGAAATCCCACCGCATGATGTGACAGCCAGATGTACCTAAGCTCTGCCCGCGAGCTAACAATTGCTGCTCGGCCTGGGTATTGGCATCACTGTTCAACGAATAAAATTATCAATAAAACGAATCTTACACTTAAGTGATATTAATCGTGCAAAGTGATTTTCGACTTCTCGATTCAGATATCAAAACCTTAGTTTATCAGTGAATGTTGTAAATGTTATTTAAATACTAATAAGAATTAATATTTGTGGCATAAGAACAGACGAATGTCTTTCTACAAACATGGAATCTCATGTTGAAGCATATACACTGATATTTTGCAAAATGTACTGCTATTCACTGTTTGATTCTATGTATGGCGTTTAATAACTGTCATTATATATTCAGGTTGACTGTTTAATCTGACTACTCAAACAATGCATTTAACTTTCTGCTAATTTGTCAATAAAATGTCACCATCTGGCATGAGTGAAGTATCTATTTGTGTTTATTACTATTGGCGCTGAAGTATAAATATGTACCTTATTCAACATTTTTATTAATTCAAACATATTCGCGTTTA
This sequence comes from Teleogryllus oceanicus, assembly GCA_964035755.1. Taxonomy (NCBI): domain Eukaryota; kingdom Metazoa; phylum Arthropoda; class Insecta; order Orthoptera; family Gryllidae; genus Teleogryllus; species Teleogryllus oceanicus. Next base: position 49,695,910 of record CAXIVR010000006.1, read on the forward strand.
TGTGCCTGTATATTCTTGCCAACAACGCTCACTTCTATATCCGTTTTTAAGCTTTCATGTCATCCTGAGGTTGAAATCGACTTCTTCCCAGTTCACGGCATTAACGCGCTGTTTTTGGTGTCTTTGCGCAGTACTACGCATCACGCCGCTATAATTTGAATATTGAATAATGTCGGACTGAATATTGGCTGGGTTTGAGCGTGATCAATCTAGAAAAAATTTCAACGAACAATTGGCTAAATGTGTCAGTGAATTTTGTCGAAATTCCAGGTAGATGAATTTACCGCAAAATCTTTGCGTATATGGCTACTACGCCCACCTCTTCCGCCGGCGCTATACACTGCGTTATTGGCGCTCTTCTTTTTCTGGCGCTACCGTAAATGCAATAACCGGGCTTAAGTGTGGCTGCCTCTGCACGTCACTCACAATGATAGTATTTGTAAGACTTTCTTCTTCATTCAGATACTCTAACAGGCTTCGTAAATAGATAGTTTCTTTATAATATTTATGGTTAATAGTTATATTATTTTTGTTTATTATTAAACGCTACTTCGAACCGTGTCTTCTGATCCCCGTGTCTTTCGTTTTTACGATATGTAAACAGTGGTACATATTAATAACAATTTTTGTGTCGAAAATGTCAATTCATTTTCGTATGTTTCTGCACGTTGATTTCAACGAATTCTGACGATGTTTTAACACGTAAACAATTAAGTTCTTTCACGTCTGTTAGGAACACGCTAAACTACGTTCGTAAATGTGTATTTGCAAGCCACTTTCTTTTTGACATTCAACTATGGCATCGCTAATTCCATTTCGGCACTGAAGATGGCATTATCATAAAAATTTCCATCAGAACACAAACATTTTCTTCTTTCAAATGTGATCGTAAATATGGTTATGGTTAGTTTTAACATACATTTTTAATTTGAAATATTAAATGTTACAAAAAATGTTATGTTTGTCACCCTCTCACATTTCCATTTTCTTTACATTTGTGAAAAACTACTATTTCATATCAAAAACGTTGGCTCTGCGAGCTGGCTTGAATCTGTTATATGGACTATTTCTATTAAATTGTTGAACTAACGATGGTAAACACAATATTCATTTGGCTTAAACAAGGCGATATGTTGTTTATTTATTTAATTTAAATGATATTTTCTGTCATTGGAAGGAAATAGTATTTGGCATTCAATTTATTACGATCAATCACTGCTGCGGCTGACAGTACTAACATCGCTATTTCGGTAGTTTCCATTTCATTTCGCTTGAATTGACAATCATTTGCTACAGATGGTAATTTCGAGGTAGGTGACACCGGCCTAAGTTGTAATTCGAGCGAGATTAACATTTATAAGAGAAAATTATAAATAACGCAACAATAACACAACTTTCATTATTTAACTGCGTCGCTGTTATGAAATCTTTATTAGAAAGTTACTCTATTACAAAAGAGATCTTCGGTGCTGTCGCTGTTCCAACATAACAATTGCGAAGGCGACAATACCAACTATGGCATTGTAATATAAAAGTATATACTGTTTCATTCTTATTCAACTGAAATGGGCGGTTATTGGTATTATAATAGTTTATTAGTTGATAATAAACTTGACTGCGAAGTCACATGCTTAAACGTGCAACCTTCGCCAACAGTAGACGTTTTCTTTAGTAAACGGTAGGAGGTTGTGTCAATATTCCGGAAAAGCCGCGGCAGCACTGTTTAAAAATAAAGAGAGAGTTGCAGAGTGCACTAAATGATCGTGATAAACGTGTCGCAGTGCGGCTGACCGGCGTAGAGAGGAAGGAGGACGCCGCGAGCGCCCGTATCACGCAGCGGCAACGGCTCTAAGCGCGCGCACTACCACCGCCTGTCGCTTCTATAGTTTCTCTCCGCCGCCGCCGCCACTCGGTGAAGGCACATTTGTTAGTGTGTTGACGAAGTGTCACAGGCTGAAAGAGACACTGCCGCCACAAGGCTGTAACTGCAGCCTGCAATGCATTTTCTCAAGAAAGAGGTAAAATACAGCAAAGCGTGCTCCAATAGTTTGTGTACTCAGCTCTTGAGAAATCGCTCTGTGTGAACTCTATTGCAGTCACCTTGTCTCAGTTCTACAGTATTTGCATTGCATGATCTGCATAAACCAAAGTGTTATTATGCTGTGTGTGTGTTCATATTGTGTGTGTGTGTGTGTGTGAGCTTTATTGTGTGCATAAATATCCCTTCTGAGAAAGAATCTGATACATAAAGACCACTTTGGCTGGACACCACTATTATTGCATTTGAATATACGTGAAAGCTAATGTAATTTTTGCAGTTTCAATGAAGTATCGATCAGTCGATGGCGGCGCCGACAACCTTAGCCAGGTCGTCGCTGTCTGGAAGAAATACAACGATTTGTCAGTCGTGATTTCCGTGGTTTCTCGAGCAACACCTGCCGAACATAAACAACGGGCCGCGGGCTTGCGCGCGATCTTTCGCTCTTCGCTGTCTGAATTGGTGTTGAGAACTGCTGCCGCGGCGGACTAAATTGGTGCTCGGCGTTGGCTAACAATGGCAGGTTACAGTCACCTCTTCCCGATGGTTTTATATTAATTTCTTGTAATATGGCTGTCTAAAAAGAAGTGTGGAACTCGCTTTACGATGGAAGATACACACTTTTTGCACGCCACAATATATTTTCAAGAAACTATAAGTGCAATTACCTTTAGTGACCAGTGGCGTGAGCGAACTTCAATATTTGCTGTATGCTATCATTTTTAACTAATGCTTTCTAAAAATCAAGAACAATTGCAGACATTTGACTCCGCTCACAAAGAAATAAAACCGGAAAGAGAGCTTGGTAATACCGAGATGTCCCTTATATATAATTCAGATGTCAGAATTTTCACTGGTCTGAAGTATCGCTCCGTCTTTACCACTGTGAACTATTTTTAATTGTTAATGTCTTAATGAACGAGCCTAACAAGCGCTGATTGTAGATGTCTCGTACTGAAAGCCAACCGACAAGAAGATTAGCAAGAAAATTCAGTAATAGTTATATTGATGATATTGCAAACTTTTTAACTTATTACTTTCAAGAAGCGAAGAGACGTTGAAGCAGAAAAACAACGCTCTAACTCCTTCATCTTTTACTCTCTAATCAAAGCCAATAACCTGAAGTTCACGGATTTTGTTGACACGATGTGCGCGCAGCTACTCTACGAGCCGCCACGCTGCATTCGTAACGCTGACTGCTCAGGCAACTGAGCTTGTCATCACGTACATTTGCTGTTCCCAGCCTATCGAAAGCGCAGCAATTATTGTCTGACGTTCAATGGTTGCGTATTACTGGGAGCGAGAACGAGCTGCGCGGCGTGTAACTGCCAGCTGCTTTTCCGGCTCGCGGGTCGTTCATATTGGCCCATGATGAACAAAGCAGATGGAACTCTTATAATAGTTCCAATAAGTTCCCATACCTCTCATTCTCCATATCTCACCCGTACCTTCTCACTAACCACAGTCAGAGTATCGTGCATGTAATGACGACCAAACATTGATAGACACTTCTGTCTTGACAAATAATAATTAAATAAATAAATAATGTAATATTCAGACAAAATATTTTATGACTAAATGACTCTTTCAGTTTGTGTGAAGTTGGTCGTAGCATGGCCCAGCAGTGACTGAGCAGCTACAGAGAAGCTTTCGGGCTCTTTTTTTCTATAAGTTTGTCCGGGAAGCCATTCGGGTGAACAGAGAAGGCACTGAAAATAATGAAAAACCACCAATGTTTCCAGCACCGATCTCAAGGAAAGAGCAATGTTGCCACGTGAGCCGTTGTTACAGCCGAAATACGCCGCGGGTGTTTAACTGCGGCGTTCGCGCCCACGATGCGAGTACCAACGGAAGGTATTTGCTGGCAGGCTGACCTTGCGAAGAATGCTTGCGAACGCTGACCTCAAACGAGGCTCGTTGCAGGCGTCCAGCTTTCCCGTAATAACTCGCTCACGACCGCCTCGCCGGACGCAGCAAGCCGAAATCCGTAGTTAGCACTCTGAGACTGGGAATATGCATAATGAACGAAAATTTTAATATTTTTGTTACTAATAAGGCAAATGGGCAATGAAATAGGCATTGTGTTGTATACGGTAAACCGGGAGCCTAACTGCAAGGCTACAAATAACAGTTTTTTTTGTTCACTACAAGTCTGACTAAATCAGCAGGGAGTGCTTTCTTCAAATCGTATCGATTTTATGAAAGATCGTGTATGTGAAGGAAAAACCAGGTTGGCTACCCGAGTCGGGAGTGAGCTGGCTGTTATGGCACAATTGACTCATGCTGACTGCCCATTTATTTATTTTTGTATGTTCTGTCACATGTGACAACGCAGCACCTGAGCAGTGTGTTCTCAGCTATTATACCCTCGTCGTGCGCTGCTGTTTGACCAACATTACGCACTCGAATACTCTTTTGGTCTAGGCTATTATAACACATTCGTACGTCTCATTCCCTGAGCTCTTTCACCACACAAAACAATGAACAAAAGTACAGTAAACACAATGTAACGCTGGTACCCTGTACGCTACGACTCCGGGTATGTTCGGTAACCTGTGAAAACAGTAGTCATGTATACATTTAATTTGTAACATTTAAATTTGTTATATGTTTTAAAAGTAACATGGAAAAACAAATTACATCCGACAAAATTCATTCGTGTTTAACCTAGAGTAAAAAAAGTTCGCTGATGCTGTTACGCTTCATAAATGGCTTTGAAATAAATACATTATAACTGTCTCTCAATATTTGTGTTTTCAGAAGTACTATGATTATTAACGTAATTTTACTCGTATGCGCAGAACAAAATTATAAAAAAATAAAGCGCAATAGTAACGGCTTCTTCATTCGACATGGCTACTACATTCATATATATTATTTTATTATTCTTTGTTAAAAAGCAACTGAAAACGAGAATTCTTTGAACATCGATATTTTTGCAGGCTAAAAGTAATCTATTGTTTGACATTATATTAACGCGAGTTTATATTGGCAAAAATCGGTGACGAACCGCAAGCCAAAACATGATTTCACAACGACGTATCTGGCTCGACTGCCATGCTTGTACGCTTTTGAGCTCCGCGTTTGCCGGTAATGCGAGTGGCGCTTCTGGCGGTGGCCGCGGCGGCTCCGCGGAAGCCGCCCGCCTTCTGCGGCGCGCGCGACGCGGCCTGCTGGCCCCCGCCGCCTTCATAACTGCACCGCTGCCGCCGCCGCCGCACGCTTCCCGCGCCCGCCCCGTGCGGGGTTACGACGACAGCTGAACGCCAGCCCGCCTCTTACGACCACGTACACAGATGTTTGGCGGGGCCTCCACAGAAGAAATTTATTTAGAGTTTTCTTTACTCTGTATTTAACAAAGATTGATTTAAATATTTATTTGTCAGTATTAATTATTTAAACAATAATATTGTAATCGTATCACGAAACACATAAATAACGGCAAAATAACAAATATTTATTATTCAACAAGGAATCTACGTTGCCTCCCAAACAATGGTCTGCTACGGAGGGTGCTGACAATAAAAGTCATTCACAATGCAAACATGAAACGTATGCATGAGCGTTAACATAAAGAAATTGGGACTATGATGGACTCGTGCAATGCGTTCGAGTATAACATGGCTGCAGCAAGACGTTGGTACAAGCTTGCAAACTGTACGCTCTTAAGTAAGAAATGAAAATGAACCAATCACGATTCGGTAACTCAAATCGAAATATCGAAAATAGAATGAAGTCAACCGTCGAACAAAGGCTTCAGACTCAGGCCTTTTGACTGAAGAACCATGTCTGTATTAGGTGTATTCGTGAAGTATCGACTGATTTTCATTTGTGGAGATTAAGCTGGCCATCAATCGACCGTAGGCTCGGACCTGTCGGCTATCCCAAATCGATTCTCTATCAACATTTTAATGAAACTGAAATGTCCACAGACAATAAATCTTATTTGCTGCATGTTGAACATTATCTTTCGTACGATAAATTTATGCCGACGCGTTAGCTTCATGTTCAGTACGTGTATGTTACTGAGCTTGTAACAACATAACTTTTACGAATTATGTGCTTACATGCACTCAATTCGTCGTATTCGTTGTTTAATATTAGTTTCATGACGCTCTGTGTAACTACCATCGACATTCTTCGACCGATGAATTCGGCCTGGTAAACAACCCTTCTTAGAGAGCTTAACAGAAACCCAGCTCGAAGAAAACAGGCTCATAAAACAGGTATTGCTGGTAACGATGTCAGGACTGTTTACGATCTGTCACTGAAAAAGGAGAAAATATGAAAGCATTTATTGTTGTTAAGAATGATCACCTGCACGGAGTTCAATTTTAATCTGGTTTTGTTCAAGCTGACTTTGTCCATTGAATTGTAAAAACAGTGATTGTTGCTTCAAATGTCCATAATGGTAGCAAAATGCATTTTGAAACCGCAGGCATGGGCGTAATTTACTAATATAAAAATATGATAACGTGTGTTAACTGAAATGCATTAAGTCCATTCGAGAAAAAATGTAATGACCTACAGTACACCAGACTTTATCTCATCGCACGCCAATGAATTACGGAGTAGGAAAATGATACAACTGTACTGCACTAAATCATCAGTATGAGTTCAAACCCACATAAGCAAATTGACTCTCGTCTCTCACAACAACGTGCCATCATCTTAGAACTTTGTGCCGCCTCTCCAACTGTTGTTTATGTTGACAATAATTAAAATTGACATGCCAACATTCGTTTTGAAAACAAAGAGGCGGTACGTTCAAATAATATTTTAATGAGCCTGATTAACTTTTCGAAATTCTTTTAATACCGACACTAGCGAGCGAGAACAATCAGACAATGGATTCAACAGAAGGTAATTATTTTCGCGTTAGCGCTGTTTGGAAAGCGACAGAACTGACGATCCGCTTTCCATTCCCACTATTTGAACGTTGGCAATGAACAACACAGACCCTGTTACGGACTCTCTGAAAGGCTTCTTCGAGAGGAGAACGACTCGAATTACACACAACGTGGAGAATAGGTAACGAGTCTGATGAAACACGAAGACCCTTTGACAGGCAGCCATGTGTATTAACCATGTTGCCATGGCATGTGTAATCATCAGAGAAAGTGAAGCTGGAGAGAAGAGGAGAAGAAAGAGAAGCAAGAGGAGAGAAGGGAGGAGAAGAAGAGAGGAGAAGAGTAGTGGGAGAGAGGAGTTGCCATATATTGAGGCGATGAAGTGTCACAAAGAAAGGAGTTTGAGGCACGAAAAAACTTGAAGGCTAAACCTCTGAAGAGTACTCTTTTGGAGATGACAAAACTTATTCAGCATTCAACAAATTGCTTTTGATTTTATAAAATGCACGCACATGTACAAACACACGATAAACACAGTTTATTAGTACGATTTGAAATCATGTTGAAGGCCACAACAGTGATGTTAAGCAACATGTACTTTACTCGCCCATATTTTTGTCTGAAACCGCGTACTCAGATTTTTTCAAAAAGTGAATGAAGCTAACAGACTTATTCAAATCTTTCTTGAAAAACAATTTCATTGAAAAACATTTATCTTTAATATTTGGTGGTAGTTTCGAAACGAACTTTGCAATTTCGAAAATGAGGTTTTAACGACAGTGAACCTGCACAATTACCAAACGTCGCTCACTATCAACAACAGAGGTTAATCAACAAACAAAGACATTTTGAAAATTTTGAAAATGTCTAGGAAGCTTTCATGTAATACCCCGAAGTGAATATCGCTCAGAATTCGAGTCATCAACGATCGATAGCGAGAATAATATTTTGAGCTGGTGTCAATAACAGCGATTACGAACGAACGAACAGTACTAGAACGTTTTATATCATTCATTTACCTGCGTCAATTCTAAAATAATGGTTCTGACTTACACCACGTGATCGACCTCTCCCACGTAATTACCTCGGCTGGATTTATACACTTTTTCATGCAGGCCTGTGTGAAGTTTTCTGAAGATTGTCGTTTTCTTGCGCAACGTACAACTTTCCTCTATAAATGAAAGTGGTCATGTTCAAAATAAATGCATCCCCAAATATCGACTGTTTTTAAAACTAATATTTTAGTAACCTACGACATCGTATGAAGGTGACGACCTACGGAGAGATTGGTTAATAATAATCGTGGAAGAGCAGATTTATTAAATATCGAAGCAATGCACAATATTTTCAGTCCTGATTAACAATAAAAAGTACGATCGTCACAAGGCCCAACTGACACTGCACCCATAATCTGAAAGAATGTTCGATATGGCGATGAGGACTATACTCGTTCAAAAGTAAAATAATCACGAAAAACGTTCAGCTGAAACTTCAATGTTAAAAACATCGGCTTCAATAAATCGATGTTAAATACATGGATGTTATTATAAAATGTCGATGTAAATGTTTCGTATCATACCGATCCCGATTTTCTCATGACACGAAATATCTCTTTACTTTGTCGCATAAGCATCGCACAGTATCGAACGTGAAAATATCTCAGTTAGTAATTATAGCTTGTCAAAAGATTTGCTCAAGCTACTGTATCCACACTTAATGAACAGAGTGCGCAAAAACAAGTCAGTAAACTCTGCTGTAATACAAAAATGATATTTTTGATATCTGTGCCTGTGTCAGCTCAGTGGTGACTATGGTGTAGAATGACTATCTTGACAACGATAGCTATTTTTGCTTTTGCAATGTTTTCCCCTTGGTGTCAAACCGCTATAAACTCCAATTTAATACTTCGGCAATGTGTTAGCAGATACCTGGAGAACAAGCTAATTTCCCGCTGATCGTATTTGTCGATGATGCCAACTCATAGAAACCGTCATTATTCTGTCTTATTAAAAAACTATGCGACAAGCGGTCCATGTTCGTATATGGAGCCAGTACGTGTTGAAACATTTTGTGGCGCATAAGCACTGCGATGTTGATACTCTGTATTTGGCTCAATATTATGTCATGCTGCGTTGTAATGTAATACTCAACATTTGCAACATGCTTGCTGAACGCGAAACTGTCATGTGGTGAATTGACGTAATTCGGAAGTCCGGGCGAGGCCAGCGAAGCGGCTGGAAGGCTGGTATCATGACTGAAACTAACATTGTCTTTTAACATTAGAGAAAAGTGGCCGGTAACACTTATCGGCTTGCCCATTTAACAGTAATCTTTAGTACTATATTAGCGTCGAATATGATACTTTATGCTGTTAAAATTCCAATATTCTTTATTCTTTAATTATTTCATCTTTGATAAGTATGTAAGTGAAATTTATGTTACTAGAACGAATCGTTTATTGAGCCTTGTCATCACTTTTGTTATAATCTCGGAGAAATCCATGATTTGTGATGCCTGGCTTCGTGAACGCCTGGTGGCTGCCAACTGAATGTTGCTCACCTTGGTGTACTGTGAAACATTCTCAACAACATTCCTTTCTTTTACCTTCACTCAACACCAGGATTACCAACAACTCACAAATGTGCGCGCATGCGGTGTTCTGCCGGCACTGACCTCACGAAATACCACGGAGTTTTGCTAAGAATAACACGGTATGGTGCTCTTTCAAAAGAAATGCAAAAATCAATGAAGCGTCGAAAGAATGACCAATGAAATTTTGATACTGATCTTTAACGAAGAAGGTAAGAATTATGGAGCGAACTGAGCGCAATGTTCCCGAAGTATCGTGGTATCTGCCGCTCTAATCGAAATACGCATGAAATAAACAAAATAATGAGAAGATCGAATTTTGTATTTTTGTAACTTCTGACGACTTCTATTAATGAAGTAGATTCCCGACAAACATGTTTATTTTCGGTTTCAACGATATTGACAAAAACTGTTGGAAATCTGTTAATTTTATTGCAGTTTATGTATTAATCTCTCTCCAATAAATGTTAATAATATGCAATATGTTTTCGAAAATATGAAACAAATATTAGTACTCCCTATTACTGTTTATTAAGGTTGTTCGATTCGACCAAACCTGAAACCAGAGCAGAAAGAAGATTCCGTGTTGGAAATATCAGTAATATTGAGTATTAACGAATATACTTTCTACGAATCCAAATTTTAGTCCCGACAAGCGTTACTGTAGTCTAAGCCTTTAAACGTCTTAAATACATTTATTGTGTTTTACTGGTACTTATACAGAAAAAATTATGTATAAACTATTTAATTTATTATTAACAATCTGATAAAAATATGATTTTCGCTTAATTGATAAATGTGTTTGGCGTTGTGTTCTGTGGCTCTTTGCATGGAGGCTGGCTGAATTTAACAGACACAATCTCTTTTCTGCTGTCATTAATGACCAATAAATCTTGAGCCAACTCAACATTCGACTCTCAATGAGAAGTGAATCGGGTAGTGAATTAATATTAATAATGAAGCTACTACAAAAGCCGAAAATATTGATGCGTTGAACACTGTTCTGCATTCGTGAGTAGTCGAATAAAAGAATGTTTGTTGATGATCTAATAACACACGTGTCGTCCCTGCTAATATCAATGGTAGAAACCTCTTCATTAGTGGAAGTAAGTATTACTGAGCGAATGCGAGAATATCGCAACGACGAAAGTGCGGGAAGGTAAGCCAGAGAAGTTCGCGAATCATCAATCGAGGTGAGATGTATGTAACCTGTTTTTCACGGAGTTTAAAACAGTTGGTATCATAGTCATATCGCTCTGTGAAATGTGTTCTTCTGCCGGTCAGATGACCATTGCCCTTCTTACTATGTATTCTTGTAACACTGTCAGAAATTTGCATTATTTTTAATATCAGTACAATAAAGAAATTATCAGAACGTTCATTTAATTTATTATTTGCATGTCGAATGCAGAGAGTCAAGCTTTATGGTCATATCTGGAAAGAATGAATGAATGATGTTGATGGACTGACAGTCAGAAATAAACGATATGAAATGTTGGCTGAGAAAACGAGAAGAACATATCAAATCTTCACTGTTTACAACTGTATCTATTAATTTAATATTACAAATATGTTTTGAATAGTTGGAGTATTGAACTCGTGTACATTATTTACATTAATATAATGTAATTAATGTTAAATTAAACAATGGGTAATCTATATTGGAGGTGTGACATTTCTGACTGTATAATAAGTATTGAATGCTCGACACCCTTCTGAAACTACCGTACAGGCTTTGCTGCTACAGCTTTTAGTGAACAACTCTGGGCTCGATGGATCGATTTTTCAGAACGCCTCGAAAAATTGATTCTGGGCATTAAACGACTGCGTGCGTACAACGAGGAGTGAAGGCGCGATTGCGTCCTTTCTCTGCTTTTGGGTGAGCCATGAAGAATATGTCTCTTCAATCTGTGTCGGCGAATGAAGACTGTCGGTGAACAAACGCTTGCCGCACCATGATATTGTACTGACGATTATATTTAACTGTTATCAAGTATTTTATGTGCACTATTCATTTAGTCTATTAAATCAACTTAAATACATTTTATTATGAAATTACCACGGTATAGCTAAGCTGCTGTTAAACTCAGAACACGAAGGCAAATACCTGAAGGTAACAAATTCCTGACATGGGCGAATTATTTTGCACATCTTCGAGGTAATGACATTTTATTAACTGTGACCACGCTGCAGCAAAAAAATGATAGTCACTAAAATAGAACTCATCACTCTGTCCTTAACTGCATTAACTAATGTTGTCAGTAAGTGTGGCTGTGGCCACTGAGAGACAGATGAAGAGCTGACAGTATAAATATGTATGCATGTTTATCTTTGTAACTGAAGTAACATTCACTATTACCGATTCCTTATTAACTGGAGTTGAGTGAGCCCAGGGAATAAAAACAAGAAGCTAATTGCTTGACATCAATTTCCTTTGAATTTAAATGCAATTTCTTTCGCCTTTTCTTTTTACTCATGTATCTGCCCAGCTATGCTTTGTGAAGCTAAATGCGAATGTTAAGATAACAATGACCGACTATTCTTTAAGTCATGTTGAGCAGAGCAGGTGATCTGGCTACATGTGTATATTCTAACTCTTGTATGCGTCGTTGAGCTGAGAAGAGGTGACTGTGTTGGCTGTGAACAGTATCGCCGAACGAAGTGTGTCACGTTCACCATGTTGTTTGAAGCTAATTAACGCGATAATCGAGACATCGGCGAGGCCCTTTTCCCTGCGTGTATTTTTAAAAAATTATTGTAGTACTTTTAACAAAAACAATTTGTTATAATTTCATCACGAACGTTTCATTAATCTATGAGAAGAAGCAAACTGTGTCCCCATTTGCTGTGTGTGCATGTTTTTCGACGGCCAATTTCAGTAGTATCAAGTCATATTTCAGCAAAGAATGTTTTGCTATGAACACTAATTAGGCGAATAGTAATGCAACAATTCTATAATATTAGTATTCAACAATTATTTTAAACATTACAGTGTATTTTCAGTTCATTTTGTTCTTCGTCACTTCTAGCACTATTTGAAAGTACAATGTAAATGTTTATCTCAGGATTTCAGCAATATTGCTATAATAATTTCCACATTACGGCCCATTAATTGTACGTATCGGCGAAATTTCGATAATGTACTTTAACAACGATAAGGCTACTGATATTATTTATTCTATCTGAGGATATCGGCGAGCTGTGATCGACAAGACCTCTTTTATGAAACGACGTAATTAGCATTTCGACCGACGAAACCGCTATGCGATTCAACCCCTGCACAGGCTGCAAGTGTTGAAAATTGACGTTAGCTGGGAATGTAAAATGTTTATTCAAACACTAAAGGCCTGATATCATATTTTGTTGCATTTTGAGTGGTAGTACAACAATGCAGTTGCTTCTTCGGGAGGTATTGGACAGCCTTTGATTCTTCAGATCTTTCATTGTGCTGCTCCCAGACAGTTTGTTTCCTCGGCTTCTGAAGAGAATCTAGATCATATGGATGACAATCCCTGCTTTCATCTCGCCTTAGCTATATTCTGGGTTGCTATACTGGCCGGTTTGGCTTTCGCTTTGGTCATTGGCATGGTCTCAACCGTTCGCGATACTAAAACGAGTAATTTATTTTCTCTTTCAGACCAAGAGTGACAGTAGGGCTGAGCTGAGCAAATGAGGCAGACACCGGGGCGCAGGCTGCCTGGTCGAGCAACTCTTAGGAGCTGTAAACTTGCTGTTCCTCTCAGCTCAGGAATGTACACGCGCAGCTAACAGGCAATGTAACGAAAGAGGATCAAATATCACGAAAGTAATGGCTTCGCACGATAATAATGTTTGCCTGATATATTTTAACTGTCAGAAATACCGAATTCGAGCAATTAATAAACTGTATTACTATTTTATAACATTTTATTGTCCCTTGATAATTTTGACAAAAAACGAAATGTGTTTCAATCACAATTCTTTAACTGTTTGTATAATATTTTATTAAACTATTCTGTTAGTGTGTATTCATAATAATATTAAATACATTAGCATCTTTCTGTAAATTAACAAGGAACCTGTATGCACAAGCAATTCTTCTGTCATATAAGCTTATTATATGTCACATACGAAAATCTATTAAAACCTTTTAATCTCTATGTGAAAATCAGTCCTTTCGATTCAAAATGTTGTTTATTTTAAATTGACGATTTCTTGATATTTGTGTTATTTCGTTTTGTCGGATTATTTGTTGCTTTAGAAAAATGGTGAATTCATATTGTCAGAATTTGGACGACGTAACTGTTGTGTTCTCCAAGGCTGATAACGCCGAACGTTACAACCGCGAACCTCTTCATGCCTTGTCCTATCTCCCCTTGCACGCACTACGATAACATGCCTTATCATATATTCGGGAGACCGTCGGGAGATTCAGGCTTGTCCCAGTGAGCGAGAAGTCTGGTCGAAACGGCCAGAAGATCGGCACAGATCTACGTGGCGGGGAAAGATCACCATAAATATCGGAAAAACATGCACTACGCAACAGGACTGTGACAGGCGCGCCCGGGCTACAACAGGCAAGCAAACAAGGTAATCATGGACGAGCACGCCTCAAAATTGCTTTGACTGGATGCAAACCCGATGCAGTGCTCTTGTTGCCAACAACCATGACTAAATCGTTACATGGCCCACGTCGTGCTTACGCCTGTTAGAAACTGCGTAAATATAACGAAGTGTAACTGAGGTATTGTGTAAACTATGACTCAGACTTGCTGCTGGCCAGCAAAAGCCAATTGCTGAGACAGCTTTTGAAAATGTCACTGTATCGGGCTATACTCGATTTAAGAAACAGTTTCGTTCATTTTATGACGGCAAGGACCATTGCCAACTATCACTACCTGAATATATTACCTTCGAAGCGACAGATTTTAAAATTGAAATTTGCAATGAAGCTGTGACTACTTCCGTAGATACCGCCAACGTTCAATACGAAAACGAAGCCACGGTGACCCCAAAATTTGCATTTGCGGCACAGTGCTCGCTAAGTTCTTTTGCGTTTTATCGCTCCAATTTTAAACATTTAATGGTACTAGGCGTTTTGGTTTTATTGTATTTTCAATTGATTTTCTTTGAAGTAATAATAAGTTAGTGAAAACAATTATGAATTGTTCGTATTTGTTGTTGTTGTTAAGTGTCCTTTAATGTTTCTTGTTTTGTAATTGAATTATATTTATTATTGACCTGCAATTCATTTAATTATAACTGGAAAATAATAGTAGCTGTAACATCTGAATCTACTGCAATATACAGCTGGCTGCGTTTTCAGGCAATAGACAAGTTATTGAAAACTTACTTACACTAATGATGATTTTCATTATTTTTTGAACTTACTTTAAAGCTAATGAATAATTGAACAGATATTCAAATGAATGTGTTACGTGATATTGACATGGCTAAACTGTTGAGAACATTCATGGGCTCACTTAAGCTCACCGTATCACGTTGATAACTAACTGAAAGTAATGGTATTGCTGTTCAATAAAACTTACTCTCCAAAACGTGACTGCTCTCAAAAGCATTAATAACATGAAGTATGACCGCGAATAACACGGAATATGTTTTCATTTGCGCTGTTTCAACATATTAGCTTCGCAATGGTGATAATGATAATTCTTGTTAACAATAATTATTCTGGCGTTTATAGATGAGCATCTTCTTTGAACTCTGCAGCAGCGTCTGATATTGAACGGTGGTTTCGAACCGCTTGCGAGGGTAATGTTAACAGAAGATTGCAGACGTAAGTTATTATTCCGACTGAAATGCTTTCAGCTTACCATGTTGGTATGTGACCTGATCTACGGCGCAAATTTGAAGCGAAGTCAAAAGGAAATATTTGAAGGCTCGAAAACGCGATGATTTATTGCCGCTTTTAATTCTTGGTAATTTTTAATGAATTTTATCAATATAAAAAAAGAATAAAAGTTATCTGTATGTTGTATTTTTAATCTTTTAAATCAATTTTCCTAATTCCCACTCCCAAAGATATATTTTCCTTCGATAATATCATTACAAAATGCACCTCTTAAGAGCTCTAAATTTATAATAAAATTATAAATACTTATTTTCAATTTTGCTCGAATATACTATTAAAATAATTCAATACATAATTGCAATAATAATAATAATTCTGGCATTTCAAGTTCTGTATAATTTTATATAACGTCTAAAACCAATGAAAATTGAACAGAAATATTTTTTTAAATTTCGCACCGTAAAATGGCAATCTCATTACAACAGTTGATTTTCGGTTGATACTCTTCTTAATATAGCAATAAGCAAGACGCTTATAGTCTTAATCAAGGGCCGAAGGAATTCTGAAGACATTTGCCACTCAGCTCCATATAAATATTGAAAAATTACTATTGTGTTCCTTCGGGTGTTTTGAAACAAATACTGATATCCTATCTAAATGTTTATTCCTCGACACGTTTCGTATATTTTTAATTTATTTTGCAGGTTCCCAGTGCAGGTAAATTAAGCTGCATGAATGGATATTCTTTAAGTTTGTTTCTACACAATTACTTGAGAAAAAACATTTCTTGAATGAAACCTTTTTGCGGTTTTCATTTAAACAGATGTCTGTGCTTAGCAATTTTGAAGGCTTAACAATTATAATTTTGAATAACTGGATTATTATTTTCAGACATATTAAGTATTAAAAATTTTTGTTTCATTGTAATGAAGGTACGTTCTAGAAAAATATACGTAATACAACAAAATGACGTGGTTGAGTTTGCAAGATGTCTCTCTTCGCTGTGACTTCCAGATTAATCGTACACTATTCTTGGAAGTCTCAGAATAAATGTCACAAACTTCTAAGGCATATAGGTGAGTCGAAGATAATTACTTTTTTCTCTTTCAATGAACGTGTGGTGGGATATGTCATTTTATGAAGCTCTTCAGGTGGCTTTTGCCCCTGATTGGAAAGCATCTCATTATGCACTGGTGCTGAACGTTCTGTCGCTGTCAAAGAGATTTCAGTACATCCATTAAGATGATTGTTTACAAATCGGGTCGCATGTAACTTCTTGAAATGATATTTCCTGCATACTATCTTAATTAGTTTTCTTCTTCGACCGCCCTAGAAGTTTGTAACATTCATTCCAGGCCACCTTGCGCGAGAGGGCGTGTTGTTCTGGTGTGTGTTCGCATGGCAGGCCATCGGTGGTGGCGGCGCCCGCGGGCGGCGGCGGCCGCTTCGCTGGAGCCCTCGGCCGTCCCCGCGTCGCCGCGCCCGTCGCCCGACGAGGCGCTGACGGTGGTGGCGTCGCGCCCACCCGCCTGCCGCCCGCGCTTCCCGACGTCGCTGGAGGACGGCGCTGCGAGCGCGGCCGTCGCCCGTGGCCGGCGCCGCCCCGCGCCGCTGCCGCGCGCTCGCCCGGCGCAGCTGGACGACGTCCCGCGCGCGCCCGGCGCACGCGCGACGACGCGCCGCCGCGCGCCGCACCGCCCCGCCCCGCCCTCGCGCCCGCGCCGCTCCGCCTCTTCCAGCGCGCCCGCCACCCCCGCCCCGCAGATTCGTCCTATTTTGTTTTATTTATTTTATTTTATTTTATTTTTATTTACATTTTATTTTATTTTTAATTTTATTTTGTTTATTTTATTTTATTTTATTTTATTTTATTTTATTTTATTTTATTTTATTTTATTTTATTTTATTTTATTTTATTTTATTTTTATTTATTTTATTTTATTTTATTTATTTTATTTATTTTATTTTATTTTATTTTATTTTATTTTGTTTATTTTATTTTATTTTATTTTATTTTATTTTATTTATTTTATTTTATTTTATTTTATTTTATTTTATTTTATTTTTATTTTATTTTTATTTTACGTCAAAAACAGTTAAAAACTGTATGATGTGCTATGGGCACGTTTTCAGAATTCTGTGATCCCTACACTAAGCCATATACAACTTAAATTTTGAATACAGAAAAAAATTTGCGTTTTTTGCAAGGATTGTTAAAAAAAGGCGAGATTCAATTGTGTCAGCAAATACATATAGAAGGCGCACTTGCGATTCGCGAGAGACAAAAACCTCTTTGCCTTAAGGCGGCTCCACACATTCGTTATTAGGTTAGACTTTATTATTAAATTTGCAGTTGTTTTCTTTAAACTTATTTTCATTTTTTTTTAAATTGATATTTGAAAATAATTAATTATTTTACGCCTATTCATATCAGATTTAAATGTTCCTGTATATTATTTCAAATAAAAAAATAAATAAATAAAATACCGGGGAAGGGATGATTTTTCTCAGCATTTAAAGAAAATAGTAATTTTGAAAAATATGAAAATAAGACAATTATATTTTCGAAATATTTCTAATAAATTCCTAGTTTTTTTCAGATTATCACTAAAAAATTGCATCAATTTTAGAAATATTAAAAAAAAAATAGCAATTTTGCAATGATAATCTTTGGGGGAACCCCCGGCATGATTTTAATTGTTTCGAAATCACTGTTTCTCCTCATATAAAAAAAATGGCGATTACATTTAAATGCGTAAAAAAATGTGTATTTTGCTTTTCCCAAAAAAAGGGAAATTTGTAAAATACGTTTTTTAAATACGTGAACATGAATTTCAATTTGCTTGATAGGATGTCTATATTATTAAATTTATTATATTGTGTGTTTCCGAAAATGATTATGTAATAATTAGTTTCCCTTTTAAACCATTAGCTTTTTAAAATAGTTTGAAAGAAACAAAATTTTCAAACTAATTTTTTAATCTCAAAATTTCTACAATATTGATACCATAAATTAGAGTTAATTTCAGGGTAAAGAACTCGAAAAAAATGCCGCCCTCCTGCCCCGCTGCCCGGGTTTCGTCGGCCCAGGGGGTTCGAAGCCCGGGAATTGGCGGAGTGATCCCGCCCCGCGCACCAATCCTTTTCGTTTTTTCCCCCCCCGTTACCTTTTTCCTTCCCCCACCTCCCCTCCTGTTCCCCTCTCCGTTGCAGGCAGCGTCACTGACCTCAAAAATTGCTCCCCCCCGAGATAACCAGGGGGAAAATCTTCGAGGAGGAAGGGGGATTTCTGAAAAGCAAAGCCGATAAGAGCGGATACCCCGACGCCAGGATTTCAGGGGCCCGCATGGTTGGGGGAAAAACCAGAGGGGCACAGGGGGCGCCCATATTTTGGGGGGGGTTCATTTCAGTTCAGAAGGAAACTGAAAAAAATTTCTACGAGAAAGTCGGCATTCTTGCCTCTAATTACCTTTTTATCTATTAAGGAAAAATATATTGGATAAGAAAAATTGTGTTGCAGATAATACATTTCAAAAAAAACATAAAAATTTTTCCTGAAAGATTTTTTTCCAAAAGATTGTCTAGGATCTTTTCCAAATCGAAGAAACCAAAATTTAAAAATTTTTTTTAAAATTTTATGTAAAAATATAAAAAATTTATAAGTTCCTTGATTTGCCCAGTAAACTTTGAATTTTGAAAATTTTGGCATTTTCTGGGCTTAAAATGGGAAAAAAGAAATTTAAAAATTTTTCCCAAACAAAAATTTTTCTTCATTAGTTCTTTCAATAAGGGATAATTTTTATAATAGTTTTCTAATTAGCCCCAATAGGGGAATTTTGATTATTTTTTAGGGAAGATGCAAAAAAGCACTTTTTAAATGAAAAACGCGTTATTTCTTTTCTTTTCTTTTTTAACATATACAAAATTAAATTTTTTACCCTCGCTTACGCGTGAATATTTAAATAAAATTTTCATTTTATTGCATTCATACTACATTGCTTTAAATACTAATAAATTTTTCCAACTCAGACTTTTTTAAAAAATAAGCCCAATTTGCATTTTCAAAACCCTCACACATAATTTTTAAAGGGTCCATTTTTTTTCAACCCACAAACAGTGCTAATACTTTTTAATATGATCTAAGTTCATTTCTTTTTTTGTTTTTAAAAATTCACTAATGAAAATTTTTGAAATTTTTCCCTTTGGTTTAAAATGCACTTTTCCCAGCATTTGTTTAATTATTACATTTTTAAGGTTTAAATAACTTAAATTAAGTTTTTCTTAAACTAAATAGATTCCTGTAAAGTCTTGAAATTTTACATTTACAATAACGGTTAGACGTTATTGTCTTTTAATGAAAATTGCCATTTAGGACGAGGTTTTACTTTCTTTCTTATTCTTGAAGTAATATTTCGGTTCTACTTTTAAGAAACTGAAAGTTCAAAATTTGTTTTAAAGTTTACTTGGCGGCTATAGATGGAGCTGTCAATGGAATGGGCAAGAGCGTAAAGGCAGCCCATACCAAAGATATTAGAAATTTTACTACGAGAAAGTCTGTGCCATTCTGTAGAACTGCTAGTTATTTTATTGTTCTTCGGCATTTGTGTCAAATTGATCGAACACAATTCATTAGTGCGACAGCAGGAAGCGCGCGCCCGCAAACGTGAAATTCATTCTGTGGATATCTACGTGTTCCGGCCCACTTTTCTAATTGTGTTTGGTAGAAAATTGAACAAGCAATACCTCATATTTTTTCAAAATTTTATCTCCTCGAGTTTATATAATAATATTTGTAAAACATATTTTTATACGAAATATTTATTTTGAAAATTTTACAGAAGTATAAAATACGCATTTCAAAGTATTAAATGACATACTAAGAATTTTGTATTGAATATATTTGGAGAAACAATTGATAATATTTGTAACGTACGTTAATTCCAAAATTAATTACAGGGATAACTAAAAATTAATTTTCAGGAAAATAAAATAATGTTTCTTTTTATGTGCATTCAAGAAAAAGTCATACATTTAAAAAAGTCGTTCAACTCTTGTGCGGTTTGAGTGGAATGGCTCATATGTAACAAGGAAACGGTAGAGAAAGTGGTATCCAGCCATCTCTGTATTTACGAAAATTAGAAAAATTCAGAATGTAAATTTGAATTTCCTGTGTTTCATTGGAGGTGCTGACACTGTAAATGTAATTTGAGACGTACTTGAAGGCAGTTGGAAATCCTGAGAATGGAGTAAGAAAACTTTCGGAATCTTAAGCTCGCGACTCCATTCACAATCTTTGAGGTATCGAATTTGGAAAGAAAGATTACGTTTAATGTAATTTAAGAATTAAACATTTAAATCGCGTCATTTAATTGAGTTAAATGACGAACGTATCATTTCGTTCCGCAAGTTAATTTGCGGAAATGAGTAATTTCCCTAAAACGAGTGGTTTTGATGAATATAAGAATATTATATTTATTTACTCTTTTTATCCATTTGTCTTGTTGCATGGTGGTATCAACAGTGCCGATTTGCAAAATGTGATGACATACGAAACCAGCGGCCATTGTTGTTTGACAACGCAGAGGGTTCGTATATAAATAATAATTGCATTTACGTCTAAAATACGCATTGTCATAGTTGGTAAATTTATTTACAACGTGAATACACCGAACTCAATTGAAGAAAGCCATTTTCGATTCCACGTCTGAATTAGAAATATATATACATGTTATATGTATTCATAAAACAAGCACTAAGGGCCACTTGCCTGAAGCTGCGCTGGTGTCATGTCTGGTAGCATCGTTTGTGCCACGTGAACCAAAAGCTTCTCCTGCAGACGCAGGTCTTCGTTGGAGTCCGCTTCAGATCCAGCATCGTTCTGCTATTCACAAAAGTGTTTGTATTTTTCACGGATCATGACAGTACGATTTTCATTATCTTGACATTAGTTTTCTCGTTATTATCACGAACGTTTTTACACATGTTAAATTTACGAAAATCAAAGGATCAAAAGATGAGTTAGGTTTGTTGTTAAATCAGGCAATTAAATATGTATCTTCCGTCCATAATAATTTAACTAATTTTGTTCACTCACATGTACAATTTCTAAGTTGCAATACGCTTAGATTAATTTTAAGAAAATTTTTCATGATCATTATGAAATCCGTTTAACACAAGAAAATATTTATTAAATTTTAACTTTACAGTGCTAATATTCACATACAACTTCCAAAATACTATGAAAAAATGAAATACCTAATTAAAATAATTATATTACTTCAAATGAGTAATTAAAATTATCCACTGTGTAATTGGTTTGAAATTTTAATAAATGTATTATTATTAACGTATTGAACGCAAAATTAGTAAACCAATGAGATGTTTCTAGGGCAAAATACATTACAGCTAACTTACAAAAATCGAGATATTCTAGAACAGTCAAAATGCAGATCATCATAATTAAGCAGCTATATGATCTATGTTAAACTGTGATTTTACAAATAAAACGATGAGCATGATGAAACGAACTGGAATTATTTCAACTAAACCAACAATGCTTTCAGCAAATTAACATTTGAAGCTCACCTTGTGGTTGCATTCACTCGCAGGCAAACCATTTCGCGTGGAATCTGCGTCCACCATCACATCATCTTGGCCATGGCGCGAATTGCATCGGGCGCCGAGTCCAGCAGCACACGTGGCCGCGCTCGCCCAACCCTCCGCCTCGAACCGCGCCGCCGCCTCCAGCGCCAGGAGGCCTCCGTACGAGTAGCCCAGCAGCATGTACCCGCCGGACTCGCTCGTCCCCACGAGAGTCTTCACATGCTACGAACAAGCAAACACACACACACGACTAAAAACCATTACAAAAAAGTGTTACACGAATACGATCCACAAGAACCATGGTCACCCAAAGTATTTTTTTTTAATTTCAACTTTTCGGTTTCAAACAGTAGAACCGAAATATTATTTTAAGAATATCAAAGAATGATAAAATCTCGTCCTTGATAGCTATTTTCGTTAAAAAATATGGATTCGTTTTAAAAAAAATAGCGTTATGCGTCTCCGCCAATTATAAAATTTAAAGCTCTTTTTTTACAGGAATCTATTGAGTTTTCCAAAAACTCCATTTGAAGCAATTTGAAGTACTTCGACTCAAAAATTCAATAATTTAGGGTTCATTTAGCACAAATTTCACCAAAAAGTTAAAGAAGTTTGAGCCGTTATGAAAATTTTAAATGTCTGAGCGACTTCATGTAAAGTACTCCAAATTTTGAAGAATGTTTCAAAAGTTCACACTCTAACTAGAGCCAGATGGACAGGGGTTTCTGCAATTTGGAATATTTAGTACTGTGGTTTAGGCGCTAGTGTTCAGACGAACGGAATGGACGCGGACGGACGGTCGGATCGATTGATGTTTTGAAAGAAACAAAACACACACACTTTTCCGTGTCAGAGGCTCGTATTTCCATTGAATTCTGAAATCGATTTCCAGCATTATATAACTTTCTCTACACTATGGACATAACTCCGTATATTCGTACGTATATGAGAAAGTAACAATGGGTCATTCAAGCACATTTACAAATTATAAACAAATTGACGTACAACAGCACGTATTTTCTCTCAAAATTTGTAACTTTTTCAACTACCGAATGTACAGAGATTTCAACAAAAAGATCATCAGCGCAAAATTTAGAAGTTGCCTTAGAATTATCCGAAAGGAAAGAGACAAAAAACTTAAAACATTTCTACAAATGACTAATTTTTATTTCACGAGAAAACATCGAAAAGTTTCAAGAAATTAGGCGAGTCTTTACTCAAGGTAATATTTTCGAAAGCCGATTTTATTAAGAAATAAAACATCAAAATCAATATTATAGTTGTAGGATGACACGGAAAACTTTCCCCCGTTTTTCAATTTTCAAAAATTCAGACTATTCTCTAAAACTCGGATCTAACAGCGTACTTTGTTCTACATTAAAGGAAAATTAAAGGAAAAATTATACTCCAGAAAATTCGTAAAGGAAGAATATAATTCCAGAAAATTCGTAAAACTTTGTTGAGCCACTTAGGGGTTATCAATGAGAGTTCTAAAAAACAAAATATAAATTTCAAATTCAAGAGCACATATCATCAGCCAGATCTGAGAAACAATAATTTTCATGAAAATCGTTCCTACAGCCCCCTCCCATAGTCATTATCAATGATCATGCATGAACGAACGGACAGACAAGTTTCGCGGAGAACCATTTTTTAGGTAATATGGATCTACATAACGTGTACTTTAATTATACAAAGTGTTACAAGTAATTTGGAACATAAACAAATTATAATTAACCACGTTTTGTATGTATAAGGAAACTAGAACACTATTTTTTCTTCGAAAAATCGTAACTTTCCTTCAGAATAACGTAACTTCCTCTTCACTAAATAAATAGCATGCGATGAAGTAAAAATGCAACAGACAAAAAAATTAGACATGAAATGAGTTAAGCATGCATCAAACAATCGCAGGCAAAAACCAACTTATTATACAAAACATTTAGCTGCCGCCAGATAGATAGAATATGACGAGCTATGAGTTTATAGATTTTAGAAATCAGCATTTTGGGGATAAAGAACCTCCCATTACGAGATTATTATCTAGTTTGTGGCCACCTAAGGAAACTTACATGCATTATACAATCTAGAACAGAAGCCATGTAGCCCCACGTCCTAAAGGGCAGTGCACAGCGACTGCTCGGTTGCCCAGGCCGCGAGCCAAGGGCCGGGCCGCCACGCCCTCTACCGGGGAAGCCCCGACCACGCCCCGCGCCCAGCTCGCCCTTGGCTACCGCAGACGGCAGCTCCACCACGGCCTGGAGGCGCTCAGCTCGTCGGCCACGGCGCCGCGCATGGCGGGGCGTCGCTCGCCTGCCCGCCTCCACCGCCGCCAGCGTCGGCGCGGCCGCTGCGCTCGGCCGACGCTGGCCAGCTCGGCGGCCGTCGCCGGCGCCCCCCGCGCCTTCTTCCTCCTTGCGCGCTGGTATTCGCGCAGGCGGCCGAAGGTGAGCGCGCGACGTCCTGGGGGCTCAGCAGGATGTCAAGTCGCGCGCCAGCGTCTGCTGGATCTCCACCGCCATCATGGAGTCCATGCCCAGCTCGGCAGCGTCGATTCCATGCTGAGTTGCTTGAGGTCGCGAAGCCCAGCATGGTCCAGGGGGACCAGATCGTCCTCCCCCCCCGCGCCGCTTCTCCGCCACCACCATGGACGCCGACGGGCGTCTGCGCCAGGAAGCCGTCCAGCACCTCGAGGCACGAGGTGAGGGCGCTGCAGCGTGCCGCCGATCTCCAGCACGCGGTCGTCGTCGCGCATGTCGGCCACCAGCCCCACGGGCGCCCACGGCGCCCCACGCACCGCCGTCGCCGGCAGCCCCGCCGCCCGCCGCGCCGCGCGCCACGCGCTCCATCACCGCGTTCGCCAGCCGTAGTTTGGGCTGGCCGCGGCCGCGCCCGCACGACACGCTCGAGAACAGCCCCAAGTGGGGCAGGCGCGGGCACAGGCGGCGCGACGCCGCGTCCAGCTGCACCGCCGCCGTCGCCTTGCAGCGGAACGATTCGGCGAACGCCGCCGTCTGGTTCCCCAAGACGCGTCGCGCAGCACCACGGCCAGGTTGAAGATGGCGGCGACGGGCGGACGGAGCCCGCGGCGCGCAGCAGCGCTCTGCGCCGCGGCGCGTGGAGGCATCGTCCGGTGCGACGAGCGCGCACGCCCTTGGCG
Organism: Teleogryllus oceanicus; assembly: GCA_964035755.1. NCBI lineage: Eukaryota > Metazoa > Arthropoda > Insecta > Orthoptera > Gryllidae > Teleogryllus > Teleogryllus oceanicus. Next base: position 49,720,941 of record CAXIVR010000006.1, read on the forward strand.
CCCACTGCTGCAGGCGCCGCGCCTGGTAGCCCGTGGCACGCCGCGCCGCGACACCAGCACCAGGTGGCGCGCGCCGCGCTGCACCATCCAGTGCGCCAGCTCGAGCCCCAGGCCCCCAGCCGCTCGCCCCACGGCGCGCAGGCGCCCTGCCCGCTGCCGCGCCCGCCCGCCCCGGCCCCGCCCTGCACCCCACGAGGACGGAGGAGGTCCGGTTGGCAGTGGCGCGGGCGGCGGAGCGCAGGCTTGGGAGAGGCGGCCTCGCTCCTCCTCGCCCCGCACGCGGATCACCACCTTCCGAGCGTTGGGCCGCCGCCATGGCCTGCAAGGAATCTAGTAATTTACTACTTTACGGACTAGCCTCCGAAAGCGAAGTATTTCATGTTTGCGGAAAATCTCTTATTTAAAGAACGGCAGCGATTATTTTTTCTTTAATTTTATTTTTTTCGATTTTTCTTAAGCGTATCAGACTTTCTATTGAAAGCGAGCTTAAATTGATCATAGTAGCAATAGTTTGCTACCCATAGAAAATTACATTTCCTTTTGTACCACGTAGAGTGACCAAGGGACGTACCGTATGGCCTCTTCCACCTGATCGCGAGAGAACACCTCCGTGTTCACTGGCCGGACGATGCGCTCTTCCAGCAATCGCTGCACACGCTTCTTGAGCTCTTGTACTCGAGCGTCTGCCCTCCGCAGTTATCTTGTCCAGCATGATGCCCTGGATGCTTGTCCATTCTGCAGCATCCTCACCTGGAGATTAACGGTGCGTATCGGGTCTAAGATCGAGCAATGAAGTGCTTTGCTATTGAACAAGTATAAGTAAGTGAATATAACTTGTTAAAGAATTACAGGGCAAACACTGCAGCTAAACAGAGGAAAAAATCTAATCCTGACAGCTGCCGATTGTTTCGCAGTCGAGGGATGATGGTGATGTGGGATCGGTGAGGCATTCACGGGACGTGAAGGGACGGAAATGTTTGAATGGATACAACAGAGGGAAGCGCGTAGATTAAATAAACGAATCATGGTTAAAGAAGGTACTTTACGGGGCGCTATATTGCATTTCTTTAATAGAAGAACTGCTTTGAAATGTGTGCAGCAGGTGGGGATGTGCAGTGGGGCCCAAGGACCTCCCGATCCACGCTTTGTTGCGGCGAGCAAAACATGGCCGCCAAGTGAGGCCTACGGTCGCACCCGGGTGGACGATGACAACGGAGTGTTGTTGATGCTAAAATATGTTTTAACTTTGATGATTAATTGAGAGATGTATCGAACAGATCGCGAAACCCGTGTCGGAACAGAAAGATGTAGGTTCTTTGGGAGAAAGGGGTTTTGCAAGGAGTAGCAAAAGCAATTATACCGTGAGATTTGGCTAAGTAGTTCATAGAACTGTCGGAAAATATTTTTCTCGGGCATTTAAACTGCAATATTTAATGAACACCTCCACGCATTTAGGTTGGGAAGGTTGGCAAGAAAGCAAATGTAAAACATAAATGAACATTTAACCTAAATATTTTACAGATTTTGGAAAAAATATGAGCTTCCAAATTCCAATCTATAAAGTAGCCATTTTCTGAATTTAAAAAATCGATCATTTGAGGTTTTGGCTATATGATGAGAATGTTGGAACCTCTTATAAAGACTACCAATTTTTTCCCCCCAAAGTAAACTGAGTCTGAATGTTTTAATCTGACGAACTCGTTACTTAAGAAGGACACTATTCCGGAAGGCTTGCGTGGAATATAGCGAAGTCCCTAGCTTTTCACTACTGGGGGTCAGGGTTTGATTCTCATGAATCTCCGGGAAAATTTTTTTGAACAAAAAGGCGTTTGGCTGTTTCGGGCTAGTCCAACCCCTGTAAAGGTCCAAAACCCTACCTCATCCGTATTCCTGCCAATTCGGGGTCGTGATTAGTGACGCGGGAGGGCGTCCCGGGAGATGCTTCTGGCGGTCCTCTGAACCGATTGCGACGTGACGTGACAGACAGATAAAGTTAATAGAGATGACCCCCAGCGCACAAAGGTTTTGGGAGGATTACTTCTCAGTGCAGCGCTAAATGCCCCTGAAGGGATTTGGGAGATGCGTTGCTTAAAATTGTAGACGAAAAAAACTTTTAAAAGTAACCCAGCTCCCTTCGGAAAGATGAAAATCTGCTAACGATTTCCCTGAGATTTGTTTTGTGGACATCAAATGCTATTTTCCCCAAGATATCATTGCTGCTTATTTCATCGCGTTCTGGGATTGGAACGTGGAGATAAGTTTGAAAAGCATACGGCTTACCATTCAATGCATTGTACTTTTATATAGCTCTTGTCATCGTGGTGATATTTGAAATATGCATGGCAACAATTCAGCACATCGCTGTGTTTCTGACAAAGCGATTCGAGGGTCCGACGATGGCGGATTTTCAATATTTTCAAACGGGAAAATATCATAACAAGGATAACGTGGATACACAAGACTGAATGCAACCATTAAAAGCGTCAGAAATATAACATTGGGAATACGAGAATATTGAACAAGGGACACAAAGACTTTATCTTCCCTGCTTTTAGTTCGACTTTTCTGCCAACGCTACTCACCGATGGCGCTGTTGTTTTGAATGTCGACCTTCCGATCCGAGGAAGGGGTCCGCGCGGCGCCAGGCAGCGCAGAGACGCCTGCAGCTTGTCGTCCGCCAGCGAGTTGAGCACGAGGTCGACGCCGCGGGCCCGTGCGCCGCAGCACCAGCGGGCCCGAAGGTGAGGTCGCGGAGCGCCGATGTCGTCGGCCCCCATCTGTCCAAAAAGCGTGGCGTCACTCCGAGAGCGGAGGCCCCGCAGAGGAGGGGGAGAGAGGGGGGTGGGGGTACCTGCGGGAGCGCGCAGCAGGAAGTCCTTCTTCTGCTGGGTGCCGACGGTGGGGAAGACGCGGCACCGCGAGCCAGCGCCAGCGTCAGCGCCGCCTGTCCGACGGCGCGCTGGGCCCCTGCACCAGCACGCTCGCCCGCCGCCATGCGCCCCACCATCTCCAGCGCGAACACCACCTGCACACCCAACACCACAGTCCGCGACATTGCCTCAAATGGAAGAAAATTGAAACCTTTTCATTCCTAATTAGCTTCTAAAATAAATGAGCCAACAACAGACACTTACAGAAATGCAATTAAACTAGATGAAAATGATTCAATTTACGTTCGATTGGGTTCGATGTGGTTACGTTCATCTATTGGGTTTCGTGTGTTTAGGTTCATCCAATGTTTCATTATGTCATAAATTTACATCACAGATTCAAAACTGCATCAATGTTTAAGTGTTTAGTTCGCCTACAGAAGATGATTAATATCAACGATTGAGTTCTTCAATGCACAGGCAATGGTGTATCTAAAGGATATGTTAGGTCTTGATTTATTATAATTCCCTATATGGATTTCATTTTTGACAAATGATTCTGTTTTTTTTACTGTAATAAAAAAGTGACTGGGAAAATTTAAATTTAAAAGTGGGAAAGCATTTGTGTAAAAGAGAGCAGGAAATGTTTAAAAAGACAGATGTAGATAGATGTTTGACCTAGCCATAAATATTTAGAAACACAATTTTTCAAAAAAACAGTTATTGGGTTTTGTTCTAATTTGTTAAATGATTATTAGGCATTTCAGTTACAAAGTTTTAAACCATTGTCTTTCAATTATGATTTTAAAAAAAACTACACCCAAGTTTTATCATCCGTTCTTCAAAGATTTGGGCTGACCAACGTCCATATGTCTTTTTACAGAGTGAGTCATGTAACAAGCTTCAACAATTTTTTGTTAAGATTTCAAAGCCTACAGGGAAAAGCATAAGGGCCAAAAGTGTATTTATTTTTTTCTTTCATTTGTATTTTTCAATATATTGAGAGAACTTTGATTTTTAACGGAAATTTTACATATTTTTAGTCTATCACGAAGAAAGTAAAAAAAGAAACCCAATAATCATTACTGTATATTAGATAAGAACTTTCTTGTGTAATTTATTTTGTGACTTGCATTTAACGGATATTTAACGCCTGAGCACATGCTAAGAGCGCTCCGCGACAATGGTTGGTGGACGTAATATTTAAAATATTCTTGAAACACAAAAACCCTTTTTGATTGGTCTTTACGCTCGTTATGATGGATTAAAAAATAGGGAATAGTTTTATTTAAAAAACACAGTTAAAATATCTTAAAAAATAAAAGGGATGAAATGGAAAGGAATAGGCATCAATTAGTATTTCTTATGCATGTTTGTAAACGCATTGCAATTACTTAAAACCGTTCAAAAATGATGAAAAAACGTTACGTGACTCACCCTGTGGTGTAGCTAAACATGTACAAATATTCTGGGTCAAACCGATATTTGCTGGAGAGTCACAATCAAAAGGCAAAAAAGGGCTTTTGAATTATTCCATGTTAATAAATAATCGAGAGAAATTTTGCGAATACAGGCGGGGTGAAAATTACTGTATTAATTCTTTTACGTATCTTACCTTGCTAAGCAGGTATAGTGGGGCTTCAGGAGAGTCTTCATCAGGTACATCCCATAAGAGAAATCAGGTGCCATAATCTCCGTAACGGGCAACCTCCCATCCTCTCCCATGACTCGGCGTCCTTCGGGGGCGACCAGAGAATTTTGAATCCCAAATTTCAGCGTCCTGAAGGTGAAAACCAAATAAATAAATTACTGATTGTCTGGTGTTCCTGCGGTACTGCAGATCGAATCTCTTCACAAAATGTTATGCCACAAAAAACCAAATCATATGGATAAACTAGGAATAATATCACGTGTTGCCCTTTTTTGAAAGCGTTTTGTAGCGTCATAGACTTCACTCCCTGCTCCGGAGAGACAAGTTGCAAGGTATGGGAATGAGGGAGCCAAAAATAAGCTCCCGAACAAAAGCCACCTTCAGGGAAAGTCCAAAGGGGAGGGTTTGGGAGGTGCCGGGTGCAAATTGCAAACGGAAAAGCAGGCGCTCAAGACGAGTGCGTGGGGGAAAGATGAGCAGGAAGCCCGTGACTCAGCATATAAAGGGTGACAAAAGCCTGGGTTGGGTAACATTTCTGGTTCCCCCGGGCACAACACGCAAACTTGCCCGGGCCAAGTCTGGCGGAAGTGCTGTAGGCACGTGTAGTTGTTCGAGTCTCGAGCACTGTAAACTATGCTTGATACTTCGGGGCAGATTGTCGCCGGGCACACCAGGTGCCATTTGCGATTGCCGAGTTGGAAAAACGCAGGCCGAAGGCGCGTGTTGGGAGGGGGGGCTGCTGCAGGTAGCTCCGACAAACATTAGAGTGAGGTCTGAAATGTACATAATTTATTGTAAATAAATTGTAAATACCCTCCGTGTCTGTTCCTTTGTGTGTAGATCCCCACTCACGACCTTACTTTCGTAGATCTTCCTATTAATCCGAGGAGGGTAAGGGAAAACCTTTGATAGTGATTAAATGAAGTAAATTCCTATATTTTAAGATATAGAAGGAAATAGTTTCAAAAAAAAGAGATAGTATACAAGTACTACATACCATCCATGTATTGCTATTAAAAATTAATTATATTTCATTATTAGAATATGTTGATACATTATAGAATTTGATGTAAAAAATTTTTAATACCTTCTATCTATGAACCCAATAAATACAACTTAATCACAATAAACAATAAGGAACAGTACCGGATCGCTACAGGAAACGTCAGCGTCAACTTGGGGGAAGCGACCATCACATCACGAAGTTCAACGCAGCAAGTGGATATGCACCAACGCTGACCAGCCGGCACGGAGTTCTGCGGAAAAAAAACATGGCGGTTTTGACGGCCAGAACCCGCGTAATGAGCAAGGCGCCACGCACCTCGACCCCACCTTTCAGGGTCGTGCGGCCTTGGAGCCAGGCCACGCTAGAGAGGTCCCGCGCCGGCCGTTTCGCAGCGTGCCCCACGGGCACGGAGGGCGCGGCGGCAGCGGCAGGTGGCGCATGCATCCCAGCGGCCGCCCTGCAGCACGTTCACCGCCAGGTCCAGCTCCAGCGCGGCCGCAGCCGCTCCAGCAGCGCGCGCGTCGTCCCCCGCGCCGTCCTCCACGTCCGCCTCCTCGGGGAGCAGGTACAACCTGGCGGGCTGCGGGGCCCGGCGCCGGGCTCCTGGCGCAGGCAGTTGAAGGCCCAGCGCGCCGTTGGCGGCCCCGCGCCACCAGCGCCACGCGCTTCGGCCGGGTTGGGGTCGCGCAGCGCCTGCCAGCCGCTCCACCCACGCGAACGCCGCCTCGGCGTCGGCCTCGGCCTCGCCAGCTCGGGCACGCGCACCACGTGCAGCTGCGCGGGCTCTGCGCTCCAGCCGCCCGCGGAACAGCAGCAGCACGCGCCGCCGCGCAGACGCATGCGCAGCCCCAAAGCTAGGCCCGCGGCGGCGGCGGCGTGCGCAGCGCCGTCACAGCGCCCGGGGCGAGTGCACGCGCCAACAAGCAGCCGCCGGCGGCGACGACGCCGCGGCGCTGGCCAGCGCTTCGCTCCCGCCAGCCTCCGCGTCGCTGAGCACCAGCAGCGCCAGGTCGCGCTCGGCCGCCAGCTTGAAGCGTCGGCCGTGGGAGCCCGCCCTCCGCCTCCGCGCCCTCGCCTCCTCGAGGAAGAGCGTGGCCTTGGCCTGCACCAGCGGCAGGTCGGCCAGCGGCGCCAACGGCGTCAGGCCGCGCGCCACCACTTCGGCCACGCGCACGGGCGGGCTGGTGCGCGTGACGGGCGGGCGGTTCTCCTGCACCAACTGCACGCACACGCGCAACGCCTCCGCCGTCTCCCACTCGCGCTCCTCGCTCTGGGCTGCGGCGTCGGTGTCGGCGTCGGCGTCGGAGCCGTAGGGCACGAACTCGTAGTGCTCCAGCACGGGCTCTGCCGGCGTGCGGCGGCGAGCGATGGGCGTGGCGAACAGGCCGCGTATCTCCACCGTGCCAGTCGTGATGAGGTCCAGCTCAGGCTCCATCTGGGCTTCGATCACTGCGCACGTTTGAAGGCCCCCGTGCCCTTACATGTATGGCCTCTATTCTTTCCATCTCTCATTGTCTTAATTAGACCAATCGATTGTGAAAATTTTTTGTCGTATGGAAGATTCGGATCTTCAAACTTAAGTCAAGAGTTGCGAGTCTCAGGTACACATTCATTGAGTTTAAGTATCTACTAGCGACATCCTACAGAATACCTAACTTTTTCCGATCTGCATTTAAATATCATATGGTTTTACGACAATAGTCTCTAGTCATTTCTGAAGGATTATATCGCGCACATAGAATGATATGAAAACATTACTTACCATAACGAAGTATTGCAATAAAAATCATTCTTATGAACTAAAATATTAGGTACTTGCTGTGAGTTCATGAGGAGTGATAGTGCTTCGTTCTTATAAAACACACAATGTTCTGCACTACATCGCCGGTTCGTCCGCATGGAGTCAAGCAGCTCAACTGCCGGCGCGTGTCCACCACCAGCTTCTGGATGGACGTGGGACGTACAGCTGCGTAGAGTCACTTCCAGGATTTTCATCTGCAGGAGGCGTCAGGAAGGACACCCAGTTGTTGTTCAGCGAATCAGCGCGCGGCTTCCTGCAGTGGTTCATTATTCTACATTAGTAATCGAACCGATGAAAACTAGTGCAGCTACAACGCCATACTTTCTCGCCACATTTCTAATGGTTGTAATATTATTGTATAATACGACCATTTTTGTCTTATACTTCAACTACTCTCCAACTCTGCAAAATTAGTAAACCAACGAAGCGCGAAAAATTAATGAATTTTACTTTATCGCTACGCTACTGCGAGTTACGTAATGCTGCGCGAAATTCTTATTACGGAGTCCTGCAAGAATAGTGGATAAATCAGATACTAAATTTAGAAAAACTCTAACACGCGGTTTGGTCTGAAATAAGTTTTATGGTTTCTTGCCACCGAAAAATCGATTGACGGCAAACGTCTGTCCGTCTGCCTATCTTGCGGTTAAACGTTCATGATTTTCTCTTAAACTGATGTTCCCCAATCAATCTAGCTGATGTCATGGTCCTTTAATTTGAAACCGATATTTGAATTTCAGGAGGTACTTAGATGATCCCCTGGTACATTTCAAATTTTCAAAAATTGCTCCACATTTTTAATGAAACTTTGTTATCGGAAAGAGAAAGATGGTTAAAAGAGTGTCTCTCATGTTCGTTAAAAATCCAGATTTTCAAAATTGAAATAATTCAAAATTTTCTTAGTCTGCCTACAACTACAATTATGAAGATACAATCTTTCTTTTCAGAGTATTGTTGCTTCAAAACAGATTAAAAATAATGTCACACTCAATGTTTCAAAAACATGACATTTTTGCGAAATTGTGTCAAAGAAAGGTAATTTTTTGGATATCATGCTTCAGGCAAATCATTTCTTTAATTCTTCCATTTCGCATTTTCTCTCTTCTTGAGATGGCAGTGGTTCGTCTAAGGAAGTTCATTTCCATGACCCTCAACTTTGTTCTCATTTGTGCTGAGAGTTGCATATTTCATCACAATACAGTACAACCTTAAGATTCTTACTCTATATTTCATTAGTTTTGTTCTTTATTATATTCTTGTCCCTATAGGACAGAATTCAGGGAACCATAAGTTTTCTGCCTTGTGTAATCGGTTCCAAAACCTGTCTCATAAAACCCTGCTTCCCAATTTTACCTAAATATTTTTTTTTATTTTCTGCAGCCTTGGTAGCACTGACCGTGCGGGGAGACTTTGTATGCTCCTCGAAACTGAGGGCTAGGACAGGGTAGAAGTATTGATTGGTTGAAGAATCGGGTTACCATTACTACAGGTAGGTCACCCATGCTGTACAGACTTCAGTGGAGGTCAGACGAAGGAATGTCTCACAACGCCCTTTTCAGTCCCTTTCCATGTGCGGACACCGTCCAATATCAGTGTCCAATTCCTCCCCCCACCACGACCCTTGTTGCCAGGTGGTACGCGTCTCTAGAGTGATACTGCTAAACTATACTTTGTTCATTTTCTTTTATCTATTCTAGACACACTTGCTCCTTGTATTTTCTGACCCGTTATTAGATCTGGAGGGCTAGGGTGTCATTCATCTTTTTTTCTTCGCTGTTCTAGTACGTTTCTTCTTTCTTACTTCTCTCTCTAATTTTCTATAATGTCTACCTTATTTATCCTAAATTCAGGAGATGAGACTGATAGCCCCCAGAAGACAGCTGTCTAAGAAGGAAACTCTGAATAAAAACCCTGGTCCTCCGAGCAGGGGGTTGAGGCGATGGACCAGCCCCCTAGTGTCTTAAAAAAAATCAAAATGTAAAAACCTAACAAGGATAAGCCAGCAGGATTTGAAACGAACTTGGCAAAAGAAATGGACTATGAACTCGAAATTGGAATAGCAAGGGTTTTGGGAAACGGCCCGGAGATAATATATGAATTACAGGGGATGGATATGGATATCGTAGTCATGAACAAGGTGAAGAAAACCTCAGGAAGTGAGGGAAAACGCCGTACATACATATATGGCCTTACGGTGGGGAAAGAAGTAGGAGACTAACGCTTTTCCCCTTCCTTTTCAACAACTTCAAATGCGTTACGGACGGCCGTTAACAAACTGACAAAGAAAAATTTGATACGAAATTTATATAATATAACTAAAAATCAATTTTTATAAATAAATAAAAGTTTAAATTTTTAAGGTGAGATTTCTATAGGCAAAACTACCTTACAGCCTTAATGACGAGCCGCGTCTGCAAATATACTATTTATACTGTAACGTTCCCTCTCTCCTCCTCCTCTAACCTGTTCTATGATTGCCCGGAATTACTACCACTTACTACTTACTTCACCCAAATTACCATCGCATCATTTTTTTTGTGCCCAGCCACCTATTTTGCCCGTCCGCTAGCTGTTTCAAGAACCTCTTATTTTTTTTTACTTAACCTTCTTATATGGGCGTGAGGCTGTGGCTCCCCCATACAGGACCCAAAACAAAGTATGTGGGCACGTGGGCATAGGTCTGCATCAACTACTCAAAAAATCATACATTCTTCAGTTCCTGGGAACCTTATGATGTGTCATTATTTATTTTTTCCCTGAATAAAACTTGAATTAATGTTTTCGGGTACTTTATACATGAATGGTTGCTGCCACTGACACATAAAATTACCCCACAAAACAAAACACATAAACAATCGATAACATACCATAAATCACCATAACAACAAAAAAAAAATACTATTCCCATTCACACTGACATATATATATATATATATATATATATATATATATATATATATATATATAATACTGATATATAATATACACACACGAACTCATTCAACTGATGCGCTTTCCCGTCGCTCCATTTTAAATTACTTATTTACGACAAAACTTGGTCCTAAAAACCCATCTGATTTCTAAGTTGGGGAAATTAAAAGTCTTGTATTATTTTAATAAAAACGTTTATTTTGTTTCTTAACACAATCACTAAACACTTTTTATTTTTAACTACACTTCTTTTTTATTAACCTAAACTTCTTGATTATTTATTTAACTACTCTTCTCTTGATTTATTTACATTACTCTTTCTCTTAAAACTAGACAGTCCTAAGCACTGGCCACAGTTCACTGCACTAATCACAGTTCGTTCACTGGTCACAGTTCCGTCACCGACCACAGTACGATGCACTGACCACGGTTCCTCACTGAGCACACTGACTGCATGCTATTCACCGTATGCACACTTCACAGTTCAGCTTCCACTGCGGACGAGACTCTCGTGGTCGCCGGCTGCGCATTTTTCGTCAAGACAATCCAGAACCTTCGACCGCGCCCCTTTTTGGAATAATCCGCCGGCAGGTGATGCAACCGTGCTCAAAAGCAGCTCGTGGGAGCGCCGGGAAATGAGTAACCCGCGATCACAGGCTCGGGGGGCCGGCGGATGATTTTACACTACACCCTCCTTGGTGCGATCCGTCTCGAGCGCGTTTAGTGAAATCTGCGATATTGCGCTGCTTCTAGTGCAGTTGGAGGTTAAAAGGTGCAGTCAATTGTCTTCTTTGGGTATGACGACATTCCATGGTGGTAGCTGCAGACTAAGATGCTAACCCTGGTGTACCGGAACGTATTCCAACATGCTTCTCACTATTCTCAAGTTCAGTCCATCAAAAAACATCCCAGTTTTGACATGGCACTTCTGGACGTGTCTTGCAGTACTTGTTTGCGTAATTCAAAGAGTTTCCCCCGATTTTCATTGGTTTTGTGACTTACGGGTTGGTAATAAACATTCATGACGGGGGTTTCAGAACCCTTTCCAATATCTGGTTGTTGGTTTTTTAATTTTTATCCTTCCTATTTTCTCCTGGAATAGCCAGTAACGCCAAATTATTCTTAAATTTGCTACAATTAATCGTCCCACATCACCCCCATTTCCTTTGTATCTCTATAATCCATTCTATCAAGAACCTTTTCACCAGCTCTTCATTTTCAGTTTACTAAACATTTGAAAATATTTAGTATGAAAAATTAATGACAATTTTGTCACACTTGTTATCAAAAGGAAAGTACATACAATAGTGATACATCAAATATTACTTTATCTCCACAATGAATCCCCATTTCGAAGAAATTATCGTTAATCTATTATAGATTGACACCAAATATCGCACTGCTTTTATCTGGCTTGCAAAATACTGGGCATCCGAAGGATTTTCGCTGGTGTAAGGTATACATCTTACACCATGTGCTTTGCTTGATTTTTAGACCGATTCGTTGAATCGTTGAAAATCGGCCCCACGAGATGCCTAGAAATGACGTCACAACGTTTATGGGAAAGTGTTGGTTGGCAACCCTACAGTGCGCGCAATCGATTCCTGGAGAATAAGTAAGATTTTTTTCTGTATTATATGTTGTCGAGGGTTTGTGTTTCTGTATCACATTTGTTATTTACAATGATATTTATATTAGTTTCGGTTTGTTTAGATTTTGGATGCGATTCCTTCTGTAGAAATTTAAAGTTAAAGTAATTGTCTTAACAGATACGGAACGTCTTGCCTACTTTATCCTAAATCTGTATGTAACCGCACCCGTTGCGGCGACAATAAGGGGCCAAAAACGACTATACCTTGAATCTCTCTCTTACTCTATATGCACCCATACAAATTTATGCCCCAAGCACTTTTGCCTCCTTACTCAAAACTGTGCCCGTTACTTAGCTACTCTTTCAATGTTATAAAACCTATTGGAGTGGAGAATGTAAGCAATTTGTACAGGAACCTAACGAGATACTTGGACACTTGGGCGTAGGTCACTGTTTAATACAAAATCACGAAATCATATCATATGGGCTTACTGTCGAACCAAATACGTCCGGCATTACTTATTCTTTCATTTTCACTTTCCACCCGCTGGAGACATAACAACAAAACATACAAAATGCAATACAATAAACAACAAAACACAATACCTGAAATACATAAAATCACATTCACACTTACTATTTACACAATCGACAAAAAAAAAAAAACAAATCATTCACACTTGAATGCGCATCCCCTATTCTGTCTGAATATATCTATTATTATTTCCGCAAAACTTATCTTGGTACACGTAACTAATCTGTTCTTTCTTCCCATTTATCTGAACTATTAAATTACGCAGTTATTGCACTTTCAGAAATCAGCCATCCGCGTAACGCCATTGTTCCCCCATGTCACCTCCGTAGCATACATGTAGCATCCATTAATTCATCTCTCACAAAGCGTCCATCCATTTCCACACACGTTTGTTAACGACAAATTTACTTTAAATGAAGAATATCCCTGATTAAAAATCCACTACTAATTATCATTATACTAGTTTCTCGTTAACTGCGACCGACACATGGCGACAGTGTTCCGCGAACACTGTTTTCGTGAATATATATAAATATTTCTTCCACGTTTTATCTTCCATTAACTCGACAGTTACTAAAACACGATATATTTCACTTATTCACAAACTGAAACGCACTTTCTATTAAAATAAAAAAATTTTGCGAGTGTCAACATGCATCCGTATTCAAGCTATTTCGACCGCGCTCTCCTCGTCATTGTTGTGTCCGGATCGTCAGCTCTTTATTCTTTTTAACATCACACGATCGCTGTTGCTTCTCCTACAAAATATTACATCATTTAATTTAATTCACATTTTCTGTTCTGGCGTAAGCTCTCGAAGTTTCCCAACGTTGCAATTGTTACCATAATTTTCTAAATGATTTATTCTTGGTTGGTTCTAAAGTTCGTTTGTATTGCTTCAATGCGTTCTCTTTAATTTTCTGCCACAAACACCTTTTGATTTACTGAACCTTAAAGGCAACAATGGCTACTGTGTCTGTTTACAAGCTGGAATTTATATCATACAAAAATGTTCATCTTTCGAACGCGTGATGCGATTTCTTCAAATAACTTGCAAACGACTTCGCTAAGAGCGAACGCTACTCGCCTCATCTGTCCCCAATTCAGAATTTGTCGCGTTTTCCGTTTACTTCAAAACTATCGCTACGCGACATCGCCTTCATCTGTTTTTGCAAATCGCGCTAATGTTATGCATTTTCTATTTATTCTTTGACTTGGTGTTTTATTCTTTGGGGGAAACTGCGGAATATTACATCTCCCCGCCTAAGATGTCGCCTAGATATGACACCGTCAGTGATGAGTCTATCTAGCATTGCATTGTCATCCTGTTTCTACCACGTATCCTCTTCCACTCGGCACCCGTTACAGTTCAACGGCCATCGCTGCTTCAAAGTTATGAACTTGATCTGCATCAACAATGTGTCTCTAAAGTACAACATTACCGTTTCCTGCTGTTTACACGGACACTAATGTTTGCAGTGGCACTGCATTGGTCGGTACGCTCTACCGTCGTCATCGCGGCACCGTCACTCGCTACACCTGCTACTTCTTCACGGTCTTGTGAAAATTTCGCATTTTACGTACAACCAAATCTTACCCTAAACAATCTTGCTTTCTGCTTATAATACTATCTCTACTATATTACTACATTACAAACTCCTTTCACCACATAACCTACAGACTCGGCTTTTGTATAATTTAACATTAAATAGGTTTTGACACCTATTTTTGTCCTCGATCTGCTATTACAACATTATTGCTATTGAGTACCTTCGTGATAGTATACGACCGTCGTATATCGGAAAGAATTTCTTAAACAATTTCTTGATCGGATGAGGACGAGGAGGCGAGCGGACTAAAACCTGGTCCCCCTACATTAAATTGTCCCCGACAGAATGTTTGAGCCTTGCTACGCTGCTTGCCGACTTCCGCAACCAGTCATACACTATCTTCTGATCGGTAGTCACTTGTTCTAAACCGCCGATTTCGGTATTTCTTTCACGTCATCGAATGGTCTTCTTCTTCGGTACCGAAGTGCGCCTCCCATGGAACATTGGTACTCTGAGTGTGGTACTGCATTTAATACTTCGTTCAGCACCGAACGGCTTCTGAAACTACCTTGGTGATTTTTCATGATATATACCTGAAACAAACGTGACAATTCCTCATCACTGTTCGCTGGGTTGCTCTGTAGGATGTCGCACTGCCGTGATGGACGGAAATCCCTAACGTTTCCATCTCTCTTTCCATCTTCCGCTGGTGAACTGTGCATTGTCGCTCACATCTTAGTCGGCTTCCCACACATTTCTATAAATCGCTTCACTGCTGCATAAGCAGTTGGCGGCACTGGGCTTTCTTATCGGAAATATCTGCACAAACTAGAAAAACATCTATTATTACCATTAGGTGCTGGTTTCCAAACTTGGTCTTCGGCACGGCCCATAAGAACCACCGCATACAATTCCTGTGGCCTCTGCGGTAAAATAGGCTGCCACTCACCTCGCAGCGTTCGTCTGGCTGTTTCGTCTTGACAGACGTCACAGGAACTCGCTATTTGTCGCACTCCTCTCTTCCCATATTCGGCCAGTGTTGTAATCTGATAAGATTTGTGCGACTTTTCCGCACCTCCAAAATGCCCATAATGTTCATGGACGTGGCCAATTCCTTTGCGACTTTCTTCAGGTATCCATATTCGGAACTTCTCGGCCCACCAATTTTTCTAACAAGATTCCTTCATAAATCTTCCAATTACTTGCGTCCTTGTCTTTCTCCTTGCGGATTCGCCTCCTATCGTACGGCTGGGCCATCAATCAACTTGCATATTTCCTGCACGAACACGTTTCGCTGCTGCATTGATAATTGTTTTGCCGTCCATCGCGGCTAATTTCTCTCACCTGAATGACTGCCATCACAATTATCCAGGGCTCTTCTTTCACCTTGATTCTGACAAGTAATCTGGCAACAGGTCTTCGGCCTCGCAATATTCGATCTCGAATTGAAACTGCTGCAGCCACAAAGTCCACCGTAACAGCTCTGTCATTATGCGTGGCTTCACTGCAAAATATTAGTGCCTTATGGTCCGTAATTATGGTAAAATGGGTTCTACTAGCAATGTTCTGAACTGGGTCGCCCACACAATAGCAAGAGCTTCCAACTCGTCGCGCCGTAATTCATTTCCCGCTTCCTTTAGTGCGACCGTCCAGCCACTATCTGTTGTTCGCCACATTCGCCCAGTTGGAACAGCACAGCCCCTAGAGCGAATCCACTGCTGTCCGTCTGTACGTACATTCTACGTCGAAAACTGGATATTGTACTATATACGTGCGTTCGAAAGCGCTCAGCAATCCCTCGAATGTTTCCTGGCATTGTTGCGTCCACTGCCATTTGCTTCCTTTCCTTAACAAGTGCAAATAGTGGTACTACCTTTGCGAGTACCCTTACGAATCGCGCGTATAGTTACATATTCCAAATATCTGCCGCAATCCTCGCACATTTTTGGGTGGTGGTACTCGAATTATCTCCTTTTATTTTCCCTGCATCTTCATCCCTGCACTTGATATTTCGTGCCCCATGAATTGCACTTGCTGGACGACAAAACCGCATTTCTAAATCAATTTTAAGTTGAACTTCGAAAATCTCTAATAATTTCCTCAAATTTCAGGTGCGATTCCAAATCCTTCGAAAACAAAATAATATCGTCAACGTAATATCACCATAGTGCTCTTTCTTAACTCAACCGGGATTACATCGTTCAAATATCGATTAGCGCTGCTCCAGAATTTTTCAATCCGAACGGCAGTCTCGTAAATGAATACACCGTCCCTTCAAATTTGAAGCTGATGTATTGTTGGTTTCGTTTCTACTCGATCTGCCAGTACGCGGATGAAAATCTAACGCGCTGAAGATTTTGGCTCCTCCTAACTTCATCACCATTTCATTTACAGTTGGTATGTTTCATACCGTGGAATCGTAATCACGTTGAGTCTTCTCGTCTAGACACAGACGAATGCTTCCATTTTTCTTCTCACCACTACGACCAACGGACGAGTATACGGGTTATTGCCTTCGGACAACGCCCTTCGCCCATTTCCTTAATGTTGGCGCACCTGCTCATGGTACACTTGTGCGGATATTGTTTCGTAGAGAACGGCGTCGTATCTTTCAACTGCAGCTTGAACTTATAGCCTCACCGGCTCTGACGACTCCCCAAAAACACTAATAAATTCTCTTAACAGTTGACGAACTCTTACCGGACAGCCTTCCCGATCGATGACCTCTTCCGCAGCCCTTTCACATTTTGGAGAATTCTTCCATACTAGCTTGTGTCTGTCTCCTTCCGCCTCTGCCCCATCAAGTTCAGCGCGACCACTGACCTACTTTCACGAACCTCGGTGACTTGAGCATTATCTTCCTGTTCTACGTCCACGACGGCTTGATAAGCATCCAGTGCGTCCATCCCACGATGACGTCACGATCAGCCCCGACAACGATTGCTGCTACCTCGATCGTTACTTCTCCCAAATCTATCTCCAACCAGATTTGTTTCCTGCAGTGTTGGCTGCCTTCCTATTCGCCATGATCACGCGAAGCTTCCTGCGTCGGTAATTCAATCAACATGTGCCCTTCCTTTGCACCTTCTTACAAAAAATTCCTCCGACACTGCACTCAATACTGCCGTATCTACTAGCGCCCGAAACCCTCCTCCTGTAGCACCTGCCTCGGTAAAATCGGGCATTTGCTCGGCCCTGCGCCTTCCGTTGTTTCTTCTCTCAGCAATCTGTCACCCAACGACAATACTCATGCGCCTCAATCGTTACGATATTTCTTTCAACTTGTCGGTCTGACCCACCTTTCGCCCCAAACGTGTTTAGTTTCCCTTCCTAGGTACTGATTCCCATCGGCCTTGCGCTCCTTCCGCCTCGCTTGGTTGCGATCCCGGACCTCTTGTTCCATCTGTTCCGCGCCTGCTCGTTCGCCGTCCTTCGGTTTTGGCTCTTTGCTGCGCCTGGCCCGTCTTGCGCCTCTCTTCCTCCTCGAGGCTTCTCTCGCGCACCTCTACTGCGCACACATCATCTCTGCCGATATCGCCCCGTTGTATCGGTGGCGCGCTCTGGGTTCCCACCCGGAGCCTCCCAAGTCACGCCCGTCCCGTTCATTGTCGTCGTTCGCCTGCTCGAACCGACTTTACCTTCTCTTCTCTATCAATGCCTCTATGGTTTCCGGCATATTATTCCACAGTAAGCCTCTGTATTCCACTGGCATTTGTCGAATCAGAATTCGAATAAATTTGGTTGAAATTCGCTACATAATTTTCTTAAACGCGCTGACTTTACGAGTGACAAAGTCGCTCGCGGTTCGGCGCGTCTCCTTTCTGATATCGTTCCGACATCAACCGGTATTTTAACTCGAATCGGTGGTGCTGTTCCAATACCTTCTAAAAATTTCTCGCGCCATTCCCCATAAATTTGCGGTGTTGGTGCATTGCCTGCCACCAATGCTGCGCCTTGAGCTAAGGGCTTCCTCGACAAACCTCACTCCCCATTCTTCCGAATGTTATTTACTTGAAAGTAGTTCTCGAGTGCCGTCAAGAACGAATATGTTGTTCTCTCTGCTCTCCCCGTGAAAACGTAGATAATTCGGCAACGTTGCATGCCCTATCGCGTAACCATTGCCATTCAATCGTCGCGCTGCATACACTCGTGCCGTTCGAGGTCGGCAATTTTGTTCATAATTTCTTTATCGACTTCCTTTATCGATCCTACCTTGCCAATTTCCGATCGATTTGAATTTCCGGAACAGCCGTTTTGTCATTCCTGTCGATTTTACTGATCGATTCCTCGGACACGACCTATACGCACGTCTTGGTTGTCGCGCTACTTCCCGGTCTTCGTACATTCCTGTCGATTTCGACAATCGCGTTTCTTGCAGCCGTACCTGATTGTTGTAGCGCCCACGGTCGATTGAATTTCGCTTCACACCTGTACTGAGCTGCTGGTTGAACACCTTGAACTGGCAAACGAGTTTCTGACGTCTCTGTAATTCGTTTTCGCGTTTTGTTCTAACCTAGTGAACCGGGCAATTGTCTCTACTTTAAATGCGCTCACTTCTGTCTTGAATTTTCGACACTGCGACTTGCACCTCATTCTGCAATGTGTGTTTAGCGCGCATTGATACTTCTATCTCTACTTACAACTTCCTCAATTTATTCTCTATCTGTTTTGCAAGTTGTTTTCCAACCTCGCAATTACTTCTCATTTCCTGCATTAACCGTAATAACATCGATAGAGGTTCCGATGCACCTTGCACTCTCCGGAATAATTTCACCTGCAGTTTCCTGGCTCATATTTGCACCTTGCGTATCTGTCGCGATATCTCCCCTTCTAATTCTAATTCCTCTAGATGTTGGCCCTCTTCATCCTCATCGCGAGCGGAAATTGTTTCTGAACTGACGCATCCCGTGTACTTAACATTTTGCCACTACGCGTCTCCATTTTGGAATTGTACCTATGTTTTACTTACAATTAGTTTTGACTCTTTCTACCTAGCCCACTTGCGTACCATTGTAGTGTCCCAGTATTCGTCCTACTCACGACCCACGTTGCGGCGCTTAATTATGTAATGGAACGTCTTGCCTACTTATCCCAAATCTGTATGTAAATCCTGCACCCCGTTGCGGCGACACATATGAAATAAAACGACTATACCTTTGAATCTCTACCTATATAAAAATCTATACAAATTTATGCCCTGCTAACTTTTGCTCCTTTTATCTAAAACCACAGCCTGTTACTTAGCTACTCTTTCTTCAATGTTATAAACTATTGAGCGTGAGGCTGTGTTTTGGCCTGTACTAGGAACCTAACGAGATACTTGACACTTAAGTAGGTCAATGCTTCTAATACAAAATCAATGAACCATATCATATGGCTTACTGTCGAACCAAATACGTCCGGCATTATTTATTCTTTCTGGTTTTCACTTCCACACTCCGCTGGAGACATAACAACAAAAACATACACAAATGCAATATAATAAAACAAATAAAACACAATACCTGAAAATACATAAAATCACATTCACATTTACTATTTACACAATCGACAAAAAAAAAAACAAATCATTCACACTTGAATGCGCATCCCTATTCTGTCTGAATATAGCTCTATTATTATTTCCGCAAAATTTGGTCTTGTACATTAAAATCTAATCTGTTCTTTCTTCCCATTTATCTGAACTATTAAATTACGCAAAGTTACACTTTCCTTTCGTAGAAATCTGCAGCATCCATAACGCCATTGTTCCATGTCACCTGCAGTATACATGTAGCATCCATTAATTCATCTCCTACAGCGTCCATCCATTTCCACACACGTTTGTTAACGACAAATTTACTTTAAAATGAAGAATATCCCTGATTAAAACTACTCACTCAATTACTATACTAGTTTCATTAACTGTGACCGATTAATATGGCGACAGTGTTCCGCGACTGTTTTCGTGAATATATATAAATATCTTCCACGTTTTATCTTTCCATTAACTCGACAGTTACTAAACACGATATATTTCACTCTATTCACAAACTGGAACGCAATTCTCTATTAAAATAAAAATTTTTTGCGGAGCGTTCAACATGCATCCGTATCTGCTTATTTCCGAATTGCGCTCTCTCGTCATTGCTGTGTCCGGATCGTCAGCTCTTTGTATTCTTTAACACTCAATGATCGCTGTTGCTTCTCCTACAAAATATTACAATTACTTAACGAATTCACATTTTCTGCCCTGGCGTAGCCCTCGAAGGTTTCCCAACGTTGCGACTGTTACCATAATTTTCTAAATGATTTATTCTGTTGGTTCTAAAGTTTTGTTTGTATTGCTTCACGCGTTCTCTCTAATTTTCGCCACAAACACCTTTGATTTACTGAACCTTAAAGCACAACAATGGCTATCATGTCTACATAAGCTGGAATTTATACTATACAAAAATGTCTATATCTTCGAACGCGTGATGCGATTTCCTTCCAAATAATTGCAAACGACTTCGTATACATGAACGCTACCGCCTCTATCTTGTCCCAATTGTGAATTTGTCGTTTTCCGTTTTACTTCAAAACTACACGCTGACATCGCCTTCATCTTGTTTTTACAGTTCATGTTAATGTTATGCATTTTCTATTTATTCTTTGACTTTGTGCCTTATTTCTTGGGGGAAATCATGCGGAATATTACACAGACATACATCAAATCACTGTCTTTTTATTATGAAAATCGTCTAAAGTGAATATTATCATGATTTTAGCGATGATGCTAAGATGTTAATTTGTAATAAATTGAAATATTTGAAACATTTGATTCCATGTGTCCTTTCATCGGTTATGAAAAGTGCCAACGAATTTCGAGCCCATTAGCATAGAAGTGACTCCGTATAGTTTTATAAATTGTCGGATATTTAAATATTTATTTTAGAAATTTGTATTAACTATTATATACGAGAGAAATATTGCCTACATTAAATTTTAATGACGTTTGCAAACAAAATTCAGAAATTTTATAAACACAGTCCCAAAAACCTTAATTTTTCACCGAATGGAGGGAATTTCAAACTTAAATTAACCAGAACCCTAGTATTATTTAATTATTAATTTTTCCATGTATTACTTGTAATAAAATATGGTTATTTAAAATATAAATAAATATTGCACCTCAACTAATCCCAAAAACTGTCTACAGCTCCAACCGAACCGCAACCCTGACGACCGAACTCACATCCACTCATCTATCTATCTATCTATCTACCATCTATCTACTCATCTACTCATCTACCCACTCATCTACTCATCTACTCCATCTATCTTCATCTATCTATCTATCTATCTATCTACTCATCTATCTATCTATCTATCTATCTATCTATCTATCTACTCCATCTATCTATCTACTCCATCTACTCACCATCTATCTATCTATCTATCTACTCCATCTATCTATCTACTTCATTCATCTACTCCATCTATCTATCTACCATCTAATTCATCTCATCTATCTACTCATCTATCTACTCCATCTACTCCATCTATCTATCTATCTATCTACTTCCATCTATCTATCTACTCCACTCATCTATCTGATTCATCTTACGTCAAAAATAGTTAAAAACTGTGCACGTGCTAAGACACGCACTTAAATTACTATAGTAAATTATACTTGTTATCTCCAATGATTTTAATGTTAATTTTATCAAACGTCTCTATTTTTCAATATATTTGCTTGGCACGTTTTAATGAATATTTGATGCCATTTCTTGCAATAAAATTGGGATGACTTGTTAGGGAAGAAGTGGAATTCGATCCTTTTTTGGAGGGGGCAATGTCCTCACGAATAAGATAGTGTGTTCTCCAAACAAATGATATATGAGTAGTTGGCATTTTTATTTCAACATTAAAATGAGATTTCGAAAGTGTTCTTGGCCCCTTCTCACCACCCACATCATCTACAGCGAGAAATGCGTTTCTTTAAAAGATTTCATCAATTTCACACTCAATTTATCTAATTTAAAAAATATAAAAATAAGAAAATAATTTATACTACCAGAAAGTAATTTTTACTTTCTCGTTACCACTTACTCAGTAGAGAGAATGAATGAAATGCTGGTGCTGAAACGCGAAGTTTTTATAGAAAAAAACTTGGCTGCCGGGCTCTCAACGAAAAAGTGCATAAATCTAGTGGCTAAATTTAGAAAAAATCGTCTCACACGTGTGTGGAATGAACTCATCTGTGGGTTCTTGATACCACATTGACGGTGTGTCCGTCCGTCTGTTCTTACGTCTGCGTATGTAAACAACACCAATACCTAAACCATGCGTAGATTTTTCTCAAATTGAAGAAAGCTCCCGCCGATCTAGTCGAGTCGAAGCTCTACGGCTTTGAAAATATCTATTAATTTTAGTATTTATATGAAGCTCCCTTCTACATTGTTAAAATCTTCCCAAAAGGGCTCCAAATTTTTCTTTAGATTTCTTGTAATAATAGAGAAATAATATACTTATAAAGTTGGTAATGGGATCAATTTTTCACTGTTTTTTGAGTAAATAAATATCTAATATCACATCTCAACTATGTCTAATGAAGCCCAGTAAATCTGGAGCGGATGACATTGTTTGTAGCCAAATTATACAAAACTACTTATATTTTCAAAATATCTTCCACATGACTCAGGCTTGAAGATCTGTTTTTATTAACAATTTTCTTAAGAAAGTCATGCAGGCCTTCAATTAGAAGTTGTGGAAGAAGCTGAAAAAGTTTGGATTTCTTTTCAATTTTCGAAAAATCAAGGTTTTCAACCCACATGAGACTATTCTCTAAGCGTCATTTTCGCTATTAAGGTCTAAATCTAATAAAAATGTGCTGTTTTTAAGAAAACAATGCTTTAAAGAAAATGAAAATTGTCTGTTTGACGGAATTTCGCAAAAATACCATTTTTGAAAATTTGAACTTGATATTTATTTTTAGATATGTTTTTCTATTATCTATTTCTATGAAAAACAGCATCTTCGTAATTGTGTTGTAGGAAGATTCGAATTTCTCCAATTTTCGAAAATTAGGGTTAAACGAACATGAGACTCGCCATTCTTCTTTAAACGTCTTTCAAATATCCAGTAACAAAGTTTGAATCAAACCGTCGAGCAAGTTTTTGAAAATTTGGAAATGTCCCAGGGGTTTCAAGCAAGAACCCCAAATTGTAAAATATTGTTTCAAATCAGGAGGCCGCGACGTCAGCCAAATCGATTCTGGAATATCCATTTTGGAGAAAATTCGGTCCGTTTGGGTCAAAATATTTGTTTTACAACGCTAAAATCAAAAAGACAGATTCTTTCTTTACAAGAAAATGACCAAGTCCATAACCTAAAATTCTAATAATAAATTAAGTAGGAAAGAGTAAGCCGTTATACCAAAAATAGGAACAGGTCATTGCAAAATAAGCCACTCAATTGTTAACTAGCAATACCTCCCATCTGTCCCATCTGTGTGGTCCACAATACATTCTAACAAAAGAACGTCCTAAATAATAACAAGAAAGGCGGTATGATAGAAAAATGTAATTCAATCTTTGACTCACATTTAAAAATGAATTTTGTAATATTTTTGGATATATATATATATATATATATATATATATATATATATATATATATATATATATATATATATGCGCGTGTGTGTGATAAGTTTCTTCCTATAACTACAAGTTGAAACTGTTGAACTTTTCAATTTTCAAGAAAAAGTTTGCAGCCATTTTTGAGAAAAAATTTGAATATGTTGAGGCTTCATGTAAAGTACCTTAAAATCAAAAATATTCGTTTCAGATTCAAGGAGCTGCGTTATTTACTGGGATCTATCTGTAATATCAGTTTTGATAAAAATCCTGCATACGGTTTAACTCTAGCGTTTCGCAGACTTTTTGCTGTGAATCGATTTTTCGATATCAATCCAAACGTGATTCAGACTACAAAAGTGTTAAAGAAATTAATTTATCACTGTAGGAACAAGATTTATCCACTTTTTCGTAACTAGGCTCGCAATAAGAGTTTGCTGACGAAAATCTCAAACTTTTTTCAGTAATAAAATACTTTCTATACATTGACAAGCAATAGGCGAGAAAGTAAGGTATAAAGGTAAAAAATTTTGAGACAAAGAGAGGTACGAAATCAATCAAAGTGGTGGGATCACGAGGAAAAAGATAGAACAACGAACTAATTAACGAAGAATGGAAGAAAAACAAACAAAATGAAACAGCAACGAGAATACGATTTGAACTGAATTACAATATTTGGTAAAATTAATTTTGGAAAAAATGAATTGTCTTACCTTTGCAAGCAAGTGCGAATGCGCAGACAGTCTGTATGTAAAAGCGATGGCATGCAAGATAGCGGTCAGCTTCTAGAAGAGACCATCTACTGGTGTCTTAGTTTGACGTGGGTTCCTACGTCAGCGCTCTGTTCTAGTGCCCCAGTATGGACATGGTATGAAGGTGTTTAATTGAAGGCGAAGGAGGGGGCTGCAGGCGGTAGTAGCAAGGCCCACCACTTTGGTGTGGTGGTGGTGGTGGTGGTGGTGGGGGAGTTGAAAATTGTATGTAGAGAGTGAGACAATGACAGGGTCTCTAAAGTTATAGCAAAATTTTAAAAATAGTAGAAATTAATCTCAAAATTTGTAATCTTTATTTGTTATTTTGCAAAAATGCTGCCTGGCTAACTTGATATCCAGTTAACCTGGCAATTACTTAAATTCAAGATATTACAGAGATAAATAAAAAGGGAAATTATAGCTTTTGTTGAAATTAGTTGCCCAAAAGAAATATTTGTCGTTCTTAAACTATTACCCATGAAATTTACAAATTGTTATCAGGAAGCCCATAATTACAAGCAAAACCAAGATATTACAAAGAAAATAAAAATTACTATAAAGGAAATTGTCGCTTTTTTGTTGATACATGTCTCTTTAAAAATAAATTTTGTTGGTCTCTAACAAGTATGATAAGGATAGGGGTGGGGGTTTAGGACACATCAAAGGGGTTGACTAGCCCGTGAAGTAGCCAACCTGTTTGTTGGAACAGATTTCACATGAGAATCGACCCCAGACTCAGTGGTGAAAGAGAAGACTTTGCTATTTGCCACGAGCGAGCTGTTTTGTATTATGAGTATGCCAATATCATTACCTAACTTTACCATCATTCTATTACTATTTTTAATGAACTTCTACTTGTCAAAATGCATAATTTAATTAATCTGATTTGCAGATATACTCGTTGCTCACGTGGTCATTACTACATTTACATACCATGCCGTTGATGATTTGTTTTTTACATTCATCAGTTGTATCTCAAATATGAAGTCTCATAATTAATTGGAATATGATTATTACTAATATTGCTATTTTCGGTGTATATGAATGGTTTATGCTTGTCCAGTCTGATCAATTTATAAATTTGAGTTTTGTTTGGCGATTTACTTGCGTATATGGGAGCGCTATAGTTTAGAGCTGATAGTGCGCTATAGTTTGATTTGATATTTGATGCAATCACTTGCTTTGCATGAATTCGGAAATTGCACTGTTATTGATAAGGCAAAATGCTCGGCAACCTTTCTGTTTAAATTTCATTTTGAATTTATTTTTTTAAATTTTTTTAATTTTGTTTATTCTTGTTCTCAATTTGAGTTTTCAAAAGAGTAACTATCTTCGTAGCTTTAAAGACTTGTTAGGTTTTGTTTATGGTCACTGGAAAAAGTAAACTGCCCAGCGGCTGCGCACACCTTAAGATTCATTGATGTTGCTAAGCTCTATACACATCAACGAATATTGCAACAATTGAACGAGTAATGTATCGCATGTGAGAAAACTTAAAATGAATTCTGATTGTGAATTGATTGTTCATGTGAAATTCAATTAATGGTGTTACTTTAACAACAGTCAATATCATTTGTTGGGTGTGTGATGAATACTTTTATTGTATTGGGAAGTAATTATTTGCATTGTTCACTTTTGGAATTTTCAACTGGGAAGTCACCAAAGTACTGAAATTTTGCTTTGTTAATACTCGTAGCAATGGGATTAATAATGACTTGATGTGTAGAACTAACATATTAATATTGCAAACCTTTTCAGTCAGTAGACACTGCTCATTTGTACTGAAAGTTAAATAAAAGTGTTTGACTAAAAATAGTTCCATGTAATTATTATGATTTTCCCATATTCCTAGCTCTTGTCATTTATGAATAAAAACCCTAGAGACCATTGTGTAGAATCACGACCGTTATTGTTGTAGGATATGGATCACGGGATCGGTCAATTAATGAACAGCATTATTTTGCCAACGTTTCCTGAATATTTAATTCCTTCATCAGGGCTAAATAAACATAACTAAAGCCATAGTGACCCGGTAAGTAGCACGATCACAAAATTATCCAAACCAGAAAATCCAGTTAATTTCAACATGACTGTAAGAAAGGCTGCGAAAAATAATTTTATTTTGAGCTCCCGCTTACGAGATGCAGGCGTACTTGAATAAGTGAGGAGGAATAAAGGAGGGGGAGACGCCTTTCTAGTCGATCAGTTGCGCCTGGCGGAAGTTTCATCCGCCCGTTTTATATGGAGGATCGTGTGTGAGTGCTCTGTGGTTGGATTGGATCATCTCATGGAACGCGTGTTGTATGGTGGTGTCAGCACTCCTTCCGTTCCTGTCAAATAATTCGTGTTAAATGTAACTGCTTTATTTATGTAATCAACTTATAGCGAGTGTTAGCTTCTTAGAAAGTAAAGAAATGAACGGTAAGATGTTGAAGTGTTTAAAGACTTGGAGGAGAAGTACGAAAAGGTTCTGAAAATTGTTGAAGAAGATGCAAAAGAGACCCAGAAACTGAACCATACCCGCTCGAAATATCTAAAGTTCCATTTTAAAAGATATGAAATGCAT